>JAEIFU010001557.1:0-65045 GCA_018904235.1 Lordiphosa stackelbergi | reverse complement strand
GATCAGCCAATCAGAGCCGATGACTTGGTGTGGTGCAGCAGTAGTGTGTACCTGCTGGTGCGGGAGGTGTGTGCTCTGTCCCGCCCTGAACCATCTAATAAAACGTTTCTTTCTTTTTCGTTCCGGAAAAAACTGAACTTACAGCATTCTGAAATAAGAGCTAAATTTAAGGCTGAAATTGTCGGTTGCACAGCAAAATTATATCGTGCGCTCGCAAAAAAGTGTGACAAAATTATAAAAAGTATATTAAAGACATGGGAGTAATCAAATGTTCAAAAATAACCGTGCCTACTGTTTCTGAACAGCAAAGGAAGACCATTAAAAATCGGCTAAGAGCTCTATACAGAAATTTGTTCTCTCCAAAATCATCAAAAGTTTGTATTATGGATGACGAGACTTACTTTACAGTAGAGGGCCATGGGTGGACACACAAACACTACTTCAAGCTTCCTAATACTCAGCCACCTGTTAATGTCACTCAAATAACAAAATCCAAGTATCCTAATAAGGTTTTTATTATGGATGGCCATAAGCGAACGTGGCATCAGCAAACCAGTATTTTTCAAGGCAGGATTAGCTGTAAATACCAAGATTTACAAAGACCACTGCCTTCCAGTGCTTAAAAAATTTATTGATAAGCATCATGCGAATGACAACACGGTTTTTTGGCCCGATTAGCACCTGCTCACTATGCCAAACAAACACTAGAAGCACTTGATATTTTAAATAGACAATACGTACCCAAGTTGCAAAACCCCCCCAATGTACCCCAACAAAGGCCAATTGAAAAACTTTGGGCCAATTTGAAAAGAAAGGTCTACGGCAAAGGATATAAGCCTAAAAACATCAATTGCTTGATCTCAATAATCAAAATGGAGCTTGCGAAAATCGATACAAGCGGAATTCCGAAGAAGATGCGCAAAGTTCCACAAAATATAAGGAAGGCTGATCGCTATGGTCATGAAATTTTTTTTGTAAAAATAGTTTAAAGTGTATATAAAAACATATTTAGTATTTAAGTTTCTCTGACATTAAATATATTTTCGCCTTTTGTTAAAGTTTTTATTCGTAATTCATTCCGCATACCTTATTTAAAGATGATTTTGATTTATTCATTCTATAAAACTCTATCATACAGATTTTTTTTTTTGGGATCCAATGTCAGCTCCCAAGAACAATCGCTTTTTGAGTCGCATGAGACATCTTTAATATCTATAAATCTTTGCTCTCAGCCGTATAGCTAATTTATAAAACGTATAGCTAAGTTTCAATGTATGTATCCTCGTAAGGTCAGCGAGAAGCAAAAATTGGCAACTGATGTCAGCTCCCAAAAGCAATGTAAAATGGGCCATACAGCCACTCAAAGGTGCCAAACCAAGCTTCTCACAAGCTTTTAAATAGTAATTCCTTGTATGGAGTCAATCTCTGCCGGTAACTTCGACAACTATCGACCTAGGTGGATGAAAATGGCCATGATGGATTAGTTTTAACCTGTATAATGCTTCAGATATTCCAATTCTCCAGTAATTGGAAAGCTAGGTGCAATGGTATAGACTAAAAAGGGCGTAGAGTACAATATAAAGTTTTAAATAGTAATTCTTTGTATGGAGTCAATCTCTGCCGTTAACATGCGTCTTCTATTATACAATCTTGGACAATAGTATTTTGACAAAAATAATTTCATAAATAATCCATTATATCTTTCCTTTTAACATAAAATACTAAAATTTTGAAATTTGTATTTAATTCTTGTATAAAAGTAAGCTTTCAATAAATCATAAGTAGTACACAATCAGTTGCTTAGGTTAGAAAATATAAATCAAAATGTGCAAATGGAAATGGACATAAGTATTTTGAAAAGAATTCAAAATAAGTTTATTCTCAGCACAGAACCTAAAATGGTAAAAAATTGATTGTGTCTAGACAAATTTTTAACGCCAAACCCGAATCTGGCTTCAGAAATTCCATATCTCTAATGGATTAACTGTAAAATGGACATAAAAATGCAGAAAATGGCGTATTGGCCCATTTTGTAAGAACCCTATGTCTTAGAAACGGGTTTTTTTTACAATTTGTAAATGTCAAGTTAAGGTACTCAGTTTTAGCTGTAAATTGTAGTGTATACTTTATTCATTTTCATAAGATATAAGTTCGTGATCGATCTGCAAAGTAAGGTCGATTTGCATGCAAATTTAAATTTTGGTACTTAGCTACTGATTTCAGCCAAGCTATGGCGCAAGCCAAATGCAAAAGCGGCAGAGCAAGACAGGGCGAGGATGGAACCTGAGCGCCGCGCCGTAGCAGCAAAAGTGATGTCTATGTCTAGATATTAGATGGTCGTATTGATAAATAATAAAATAGAATAATAAATAACAAAATAAATATTATAAAAGTTATACAAAATAAAAAAAGTATTTTTACTACTAATTCATTGGAAGCAGGGCATAATCCCGAAACGAATTTCGGTTCCGGTTCCGATACCGGTACGTCCCGAAATTAATGTTTCGGTTAAAGGTTTCATTTCGGTTTTCGGTTTCGATACGGTACCCGCATTTTTATTTCGGTATACCGGTACGTACCGGTACGTACCGATCTAAGTAAGAGTTATTTTTATACACTTGAAAAGTGTATTATAATTTTGCCCAGAAGTTTGTAACGCATAGAAGGAATCATCTCCGACCACATTAAGTATATATATTCTTGATCAGCATGACGAGCTGAGTCGATTAAGCTTTGTCCGTCCGTCTGTCTGTTTCTACGAGAACTGGTCCCTCAGTTTTGAAGCTATCAAGCTGAAACTTTGCACGGAGTCTTCTTTTTACTGCACGCTGCTAATATGTCGGAATAGACCGCATCGGATGACTACTTCTTGTAGCTGCCATACAAATGTTTGCTCGGAAAAGTGAGAAAAATTGTTTTGTTCGCAATATTACCGCTCTCAAATACGGTCATGGGTAATATTGAATGTTTTTAAGCTGATCTGCGAAGTTTGGTCGAAGTCGCTATCCGTTGAGCGCTTTTTCAAGTGTATCAGAACTTCGGCACAGACGAAGTTAGCTTTGCCTTTCTCGTTAATACTGAAAACACTAAATTCTGAGATAAATCTTAATCATTTTATTCCAGTTTAATAAAACGAATCAAAAGTCAAAACAAAATGAATGGTAAAATTATATAGCCTTCATATTTCGTATTTTTTACATAGTTAACACGTAAGATCTAATGATTACATTATATGCTCATAAATATTATATTATGTATTATTAATTTTCGAATTTAACTTCGAATTTTATACGTCCACTATATAGAATTCTTGTGATTTGCTCGCAGTGACATAATATCATTAAATGTGGTTGAGTCCATGCAACATCTTAGAGTATTCATTATATATTTAACGCTGGATCAGAAAGAACGACTTTTGAAATCGCACACAATTCTGGGAACTTTGTAGAGGCCTTCAGGCCTCGTAGGCGCCTTCAGATAAACCAGAATTTGAACTGCAGTTCATTAAGCAGTGATCAGCAAACGACAAAATTTGTGCAAAAATATTATGTAAAAGATCGACACGAGTATTTTTTTCTCAGTACTTAGCGTTACGTTAGACCTAGTGTCCAAAAATATTGCACATAGAAAAGCATTTTTTCAAAAAGGGATTTCTCTCGCTTTTCTATTTCCTGAAAAAACGATTTCGCCAGAGAGGACGAATCTTCTGATATTTCCAATTTGCAGTGAATCCAAATGGATCAAAAATCGACCCCAATTAGATAGGCATCGTGCAAAGGTCGTTTTATGATTGCTCTTTTTTGCATTACAAATGTCTAACTAAAACTAAACTGCAATTTAAATTACTTCTTATGTTTTGCTTTAGTTTTCGCTCGTATTCTTGCAGAGAGGACGAATCTTCTGATATTTCAATTTGCAGTGAATCCAAATGGATCAAAAATCGACCCCAATTAATAGGCACGTCAAAGGTCGTTTTATGATTGCTCTTTTTGCATTACAAATGTCTAACTAAGACTACGATGCGCTCTGCAAAGGTAAAAAAACCGAAACTGTACCGGTACCAACGTTTCGGTTTCGTTCCGGTTATATCGGTTCCAATACTAACGGTAAACAGTTTTCGGTTCCCAAAAAATAATTTGTTTCGATTCCGGTTCCGGTTCCGGTACGCGATTTGAAACGGTTTATTTCGGTTAACGGTTCCGGTTTCGGTTCCGGTATTATGCCCTGATTGGAAGCAAACACGATAACAGACCTTTTTTGGAAGATTTATTTATTGATATTTTCAATTGAAATTTTTTGTTAAGATGCTTAAATTGTTATACCATAACATGTTTATGAAATATACAAACCAAAACCGCCTCCAAAAAAAAAATCCTGCTTACGCCACTGATTCACAGTATATATTCTTGATCAGCATGAACAGCCGAGTCGTTATAGCCATGTCCGTCTGCATCAGGGTTGCCTGAAAACAGTGGTGCTGCGGTGTGTAAAAGCTCAAAGCCAGCATGAGCAAATGTGTTATACAAATGTCAAAGTCAAAGAGCTTACAGCATCTGCGCATGATAACACGCGCACAACGAAGCATCAGCATCCGCTCCGGGGATTTGCCTGCAAAAGCTAAAGCTGGGGTATCAGTCAATGCAATCTCCTTGGAACAGTCGGTTCGGAATTTTTATCACGCCAGCGCGAAGCTAAGCCAGACTTTAAGAGGCAATTTTGTTTTTAGTTGTGGCTGAAAAGGGTTGCACTAATCAAATATGTGTGCTGTCTATGTGTCTGTGAAAATGGGGGAAAACGGGAGTGCGTGTCTGTTCTGCTGACTCGTCTGAAAGGAAATAGCTTTTGAGATTCGCAACCAAAGCCGAAAAGCGCCGGCAGCTGTACCACATGGTAATTAAGTTTATGTAATAAAACGATGCTGCAGATCCGGATGCCACAAGCGGAAATCATTATAAAGTTACGCTGAGCAAATATCGACTGCAGCTACGCGTGCTCGGGAGTGTGCGAGTGTGCGGGGAGTAAATGAAAGTGCAAGTGCGTTTGATAAGAGTTATGACAACAGAATTAGTGTGAATGGCAAACGCTTGTTGCCACATGTGACACATATTTAATTAATATAACTGTTTTGCGTCATATGTTTACTTATGTACGTTGTGTGTCAGTGCCATTTTTTGCTGTCCATAAGCAATTTATATGCAAATAACCTTATTCATAGCGGATATAAAAAAGCGTATAAAAAACCCGGAACAAATAACATGGCAAGATTAAAATAAGCAAACTGGATTAGGAATATGTGTAAAAGTATACTGCAATACTGCAGGATATCGGGCTCAGTGATTACCGGTATTCGTAGTATACACGCTCGTATCATACCCGAATTTATGACTTTGTGTATTCAAACGCCATCAAATCCACAACAACAAAAGGACCCATTCATATTATATATACACTTGTAGTATATATTAAGCGATAAAAGCATGTGCTGGTGGTAATGACACACTTACCTAAATGTTCTCCTCGCGAAATATGAATAGTGTTATTATTTGGGTTAATTCATCTTGACCCCATTAAATGAAGAGCGCGAGTGGTATTAAAATAAATAATTTATAAATCGACACACTCAAAACTTGAAGAGTTTCTTGTTATTTTTAATTTAACAGTTGATGAACAAATAATATATGGTTTAACCTCACGACTCGAAATGGGCTTGGGTAAAAAATTGTATCCCATCATCCGATTGCGGTCATCAAACCCATTCTCGCGACCGACGTCTAAGTCATCACCGCATAATCGAATAGTTGGTTTGGTTGGTAGAAGTCCTTTCAATCTAGTTTGTTTGTTTTGTAAATTGAGCAATGTCTGTGGAACGAAGTGAGAAAATTAAAACGGGAACGGATAGCCATGGATATAACATACTCAGGACAGGTTCTAATTTTTTTTTCGGAGCCCATCTCTTTTAAAACACATCAAAAGAAATTGCTGTCATATCGAAAATTAGTTTTGGAGTAAAAGAGATTCTCGTGTGTCCTCTGAATTTAGCAAATTAACATTTTTAACATTCAGATATGCTACAACCTTTATTATACCATGTACCCATTAAAAATGAAAACGAGAAAGCCAAGCTTGCAAATGTTTTAATACATCAGAGTTTAAGAACGCCAGCATTAAAACAAAAAAAAATGTTCTAAATAAAACTAGGGATGTCGAAATATCGATATCGAATACTTGTTGGATAAATTTTTGGTGTGTATTTTTGTTAGTTTCGGCCACAAAAATGGGGGTTTTCTGAAGGCATTCTCTTGGATATTACTAGTATTACTGATGCCACTAATATCCAAGAGAATGGCCTTAAGAAACCTTCCATTTTGTCCAAAAACCAAAAAAAAGTATTCATAAAAATATCGTCAAAATGTATTCAATATCGATATTTCGACAACCCTAAATAAAACCCACTTATCGACCGATAGTTCCTATGACAGCTATAAGATATAGTCATCCGATTTTGACCAAAACTTCCAAATCTATATAAAAGCATATAATATTAATAATCGCTGAAGTGAGACACGTTAACATTAAAAACAAAAAAGTTTTTCTCATTAAAACCCACTTTTCGAACGATAGTTCCTATGGCAGCTATAAGATATAGTCATCCGATCTGGTCGGTTCCGACATATTAGCAGTGTGCAGTAAAAAGAAGACTCTGTGCAAAGTTTTAGCTCGATTGCTTTGCGACAGACGGACAGACAGACAGACAGACGGACAGACAGACGGACAGACGGACGGACAAAGCTCAATCGACTCAGCTCGTCACCCTGATCAAGAATATATATAGTTTATAGGGTCGGAAATGAATATTTCTATGCGTTGCAAACTTCTGGGCAAAATTATAATACCCTTTGCAAGGGTATAAAAAGGGGTTCATGAAGTTGTGCAAATGTATGTAAGAGGGAAAAGGAAACATTTTCGAAACTATAAAGCATATATATTCTAGATCAGTTTCAACAGCCGAGTCGATTAAGACCTGTCCGCCTGTCCTCCGTCCGTCCGTCTGTCTGTCTGCACTCAGATCAAGTTTGTTTCAAATTTTTGCAACGCCCACTCCCGCCCCACATTAAAAAATGTCGAACACTCCTACAATTTTCAAGATATCGAGTTCTACTTTAAACTCAAACTTATATTCGCAATATCTAAAAACCCGGAAATATTCATTAAGATCGGATAGTTAATATCCGAGTTAAAAAAATGTTGCATACTTCGGATCTTCGGACAATTTTAATTTACCCTCGCTAAGGGTTTAAAAATCATTTCTGCTTAGCTCCAACTTCGATGCAATCTTTATCGCCTCAATCGTATCGTGGCGTCTTTAGTTTTGGGAACAGAAAAACATCACAGGGGGCCTGGTCGGGGGATTTGGTCAAAAAATTCCCGCAAAACAACGATTTCATTTTTGGAACGTGTAAGCAAAAAATAGTTGCCAAAAATTAAGTAAACCTTTAAAAGGGCCGGTTTGGGCAGGCCCAAACATCAATAGAGATACTTTTTTAAGAAACATCGTATGATCATAAGCAAAGTTACAGAGTCTTAAAGCATGGTAAAGAGATACATGCGAAAAATGATCGAAATCTCTGCACATTATTTCGTCGATAGCAAGTCCGAAAAAAGGCGTTAATCTCTAGTTATTTTGTTTTCAAATTTACCTTGACGGGGAAAGTTTGAACTACCGTAATTAACAGCGAATGCCACCATAAGCCTTCAATGATACAATAGTTGCTACAAAATCCTTATGTGAATTGTAATCAGGGTGAATGTAGGTGCCTAGTGAAGGTTAATCCTTACTTTCAGAAAAGTTCTTAGAGGTGGCAGATGTGAAACGTAAATAAATGGAAAATAATTAAATGGTTTTTAGTTCCATCGTGACCTTTACTTGTAATTTTTCAATTATTTGCTCCACTACGCAATTGTTGCTTTATAGACACGACTAGGAAAGGGGCTGACTCAACTGTTTCTGGCATGGCATCACGTTTTTATGTATTTTCCGTTTATAATGGAACGGAATTGTTTAGAAGATGTTGTCCACGACTTGCGGCGACAATACTCAAGTCCGAATACTGAAAAGTTGTGCAGCTCATCCGTTCAAAATACGACATACTTTGGTGGGCCTGGAAGCGGTCTAAAGGTTGTTCAAAAGAGAATTAACTCGTATTTGTTTATATGCATGTGCCGTAGACCTGACTTTTCTCCATACGATTTTCAACATGTGACGATCTTTGCACAACATGGCTCAAAAAATTCTGTATATATTATAAAAATTTTATTAAAAATCCAAATTCAGATATATTAGGGTTTGATGGCCTCGAGAAGGCTTTAAAAGTTCCAACTTCTCCTTAATTTATCTTTGAATTGTCAATGTAGACCAGAGATGGGCGCGTCGCGACGTTCCTATGCGCTGCCTGCGTGTGCATTGGGCCTCTGCCGCGGCCGACTGCACAAAATCACACGTACGCTATAAGCATTGAAAGCTATTTATAGAACACGAATGTTGTGCACGAAAATTGTGCTTGTATGCGTGTGAAAGGTGTGACGATATGTGTGCATGCCCAATCTGATGTAGACAGAAAATTTTTACAAAAGTGTCGAACAAATAAATTAAATATTTCATATTAAATTATATGTTCAATGGTGTTGTGATAAGCACTCTGGACTTTGAGTCCGGCGAACCTAGTTCAATCCTCGGTAGAACCTTAACATTTTTTTTTATAAATAACTAAATTTTTAGTGAACACATTGTTTATATAATCTACAAGTGCATAGTTGAATATGCCATTAATATTTTTCCTTTACAATACATATTTATGTAGTTTGAAGGCAATAAGGGTATGCCATAATCAGCAATAATCATCAATTTGGTGCCGTCCGAATGTGTTGCAGAATCAATTGTACGACATGTTGTAATAATTTGTTTTACATTTTTCACAAATTTTTTGTCTGCCTACTATGACGTTTCTAGCAGCTCAAAAACAAAATAAAGGGAAAATTGGAACTTTTAAAGCCTTCTCGAGGCCATCAAACCTCAATATTTCTGATTTTGGATTTTGGATAAATTTTCTTTAAAATATACAGAATTATTTGAGCCATGTTGTGCAAAGAACTAGACAAAAAATTACATTTCATATAAGGCAGGTACGGTCTATTGTGCCGTCAGGTCTGGCAAAAACGACATACTGGAAATCGCTGTCTCCTTGAGTTGCAATGGGTACGCCACCATCGCTACCACATCGCTTATCACTCCGGCAGCGTATGCTTTTTTGTTAACAAAGCCCCTTGCAATGGTCTCCAAGAAAAAACAAACTATTGTGAATAACATAATTAATGTCAATAAACACCATATTTACCTTCCATTCCAAAGGCAGCCACCAATACTTTCGCGCTTGAACTACAGACCAACTCAAAAGCAACCTAAGAAATCCGTTAAATCCGTTTTAAATTGATTTTTTTTAAGCGTGGGAAGCACACCAGCCGCTTGTAACCTGTAAGAATAATATTTGACTTGAATAAGGATTTGAGTGCAGAAAGCCACGTGGCCACAATAGTGTAAAAACAGAGAAGGGCCTTCCAGTGGGAAGACTGTTCCCTTAAAACGCAGAGTGAATGCATTTATATGGAGAGAGGCCAAAAATACTTCTGGTGGAAATATCGGGTTAAAATGTGCACTGTGAGGTATACACAGAGAAAGAAAAAGTTCAAGTATTTATATTCGCAGGTAAATATGAACTTTTAAAAATATCGTTTTTATACCCTTGGAGAGGGTATATTGAAATTGTCCGGATGTTTGTAACGCACAGAAGGAAGCATCTCCGACCACATAAAGTAAATGTAAAATTGGCTGACAGCTCCTCCAACGGGGCCAAGCCAAGCTTCTCACAATCTCTTGGCGTGTGTGCCTTAAATTTTTCGCACAAGAAAAAGGGACCTACAGTTTAACGCCGATTCCGATTCCGTGTCTGTCTGTCCGTCCGTCTGTCCGTCCGCCTGTTTCTATGCCATTTTTTCCGTCAATTTTAAAGCTATCTCAACCAAACTTTGCACCAAGTCTTTTGGTATAAATACGCTGCACATTTGTCGGAACCGGCCGTATCGGATAACTATAGCATATAGCTGCCATAGGAACCATCGGTCCAAAAAGTTGGTTTAGCGAAGAAAAATGCTATCGCTTCCCACCCTCGTATTTATAAGTTTTCTATGATTTCACATAATTTCCCTGAGATTTATCAAAATCGGACAACTATATAGTATAGCTTCCATACAAAAGATAGGCCTAAAACAAAGTCTTAGTAAGAAAAACTTTATTGTTTTCAATGCAATCGCTCCCAAGCTTTGTTCAAAACAATATTATATACTACCACACAATTCTGTTAAGTTTGATTCAAATCGGATGACTATAGCATATAGCTGCCTTAGGAACGATCGGTTCAAAAAGTAGTTCTAGTGAGAAAAACCTTCTTTGTTTTCAATGGTAGCGTCTTCATACTTTCCAGATATGAATGTTATCTCTTTCATCACAATTTTTGAGAATTTGATCAATATCGGATGAATATATCGTATAGCCATATAACAAACTGGCAGCATATATCATGCTCCAAGGGTACACATATTATATAAACTTCGGTAGAGCCGAAGCTAGCTTCCCTCTATTTTTCTAGTTGATATGGAAACGTTTCAGAATAATCTTGCAAATGTTTTAATAATATGACTTTAATATCAACTAGAATTTAAAATTCGAAATAATAAATTTGAACAACAACACGCCCTCTGTTTCGGCCAGTTATTACATAAACAAGATTCTTTCGTCGCTTTCCTCTGCCGGCATGCTTATTTAAGCTGTGAGATAGTAATATGACCTATTGTGATGCACAAACATAATATACCATAGTATACACAGATATACCTTTGGTACAGAGTATAAAAAGGGTATACTTAAGTCGTACAAATACCAGCTGAAGAAATCAAGTTCGACCATAAAAAGCCTGTATGAACACCTGGATCCAGTGGCGTTGATAGGGGTGATTAAGATGATCAATCCTCCCCATTGAGTTCAAAATCGGAATTATAATATAAATATAAATAAAAAAAATAAAAACTTTACTTCATTTTTATGAGAAATAATTACAAGAAAAATAATTCCTGTTAATAGTCTAGTATTCCTGCCTGCTTTCAGAAAATTATAAAAAAAATCCGACGATAGATTGTCAATTGTAAACAATTTTCATGCAAAAAAATCGCAGGTTCATTCAAAATTTTTTTAAAGTTTTAAAATAAACATCCATTTATCGAAAATATTGATTTTAAGAACATCATTAATAAATTATTTCTAATTTTACAGTTATCACATCTATTCACAAAAAGGGCTCAAATTGCTAAGGATTAAACGATGATTTTTAATCGTGCAACTTATTGGAGATCGGCTTTATTGATATACAACTTCGCCTTAACATTTTCTTTTTCTAGCAGCGGTAAGTTTTGATGCCTATAAAATCCATAAAACAAAATGATGTACATATTTATTTAATATACATTGGGTTTACATTACAAATAATTTACAAACCGAGTTTTAAGTCAATCGAAGGAAAAATAGTTGGTTGCATACAAATTTTCGGGCGTTCTAACACACTGGATTTTGATAATGAACCACAAATTAATTCAAACACTATTCTCAAAATCCGAGTTTCAAGTCAATTTGATTAAAAATTGTTTTTTCCATATAAAATTTATCCGAAAATTCACCATCTTTGGGGCGGATTTTCCATGTTCGGAAAATGAAATCACAAATTACTTTCGGCTCTTTTTTTTTTGTGCGTATTCTGCATAGAATTTTGGGCTTGGAGAACTCGCACCTTGTTTAGATGGGATCTTGCTGCTATGCCATAAATCTGGAGCTAAACAAAGAATTTATTATTTCCACTATCACTACCATTTAAAAAAATTCAAAAATTGATTAAACTTATTAAGGATTTGGTATAGTTTTTGTTTTGGTTCAGTTTAGTACCGGTAGTATTAGCTCACCCGGTAAGGACGGTTAATTCGAACTGGTTATTATTAACATGATCACAAATTAGACATTGTATTTTAAATACCTATTTTGGTGTAGTTCATAGTTTTGTTATATTGCGCGATTGTTCATTGATGTACGTTGTTTTATTCGTCATGGTTTTGTAGTTTTTTGAATTGCTACGTTGCTTAAATGTTCCTAATGCGATCGCCGCTGCGTATATTAAGTTTGTCTGCTTCAATAAAGTCTTCGTCTTTCATCTACGTTTTAAGTCCAATACAAATGTATTTTCAAAGTCAGCTTTGTTGCTTGTTGTTTTGTGCTACAGCTGATGATGTTTTTCCTTTTTTGATAGTCCGCGAACGCGTGCTTCGTTGCACAGTGGTTCCGTTTGAGGCCAAAAATAAAAAAAATATGGTGTTCAAAATATCGGAACCAAATTGGTCAATTCCATTTCTCGAAAGAACTTATTATTCCTTCCTTCATTTCATTTCCAATTAGCCCCAAAAACTGCCTGAGTAAAAAATTGCTTTTCACAACTAGTTCGAGAAGAACCAACAACATAGTTTGTAAGCGGGTT
Source organism: Lordiphosa stackelbergi (assembly GCA_018904235.1). Lineage (NCBI taxonomy): Eukaryota > Metazoa > Arthropoda > Insecta > Diptera > Drosophilidae > Lordiphosa > Lordiphosa stackelbergi. Next base: position 52,419 of record JAEIFU010001557.1, on the reverse strand, counting down.
AAACTCGCTAGTTGTGAAAAGCAATTTTTTATTCAGGCAGCTCGCTATTGGAATGACCTACCTCATTACATTAAGAGCATAAGGAGCGCAACGCATTTCAAACTTAAATTATCCGACTATCTAAAGGCACATTCTAACTCTAGTTCAACTTAATTTAATCTATCTCTAGTTCAACCTAGTCTAATTTAATTTTCTCTATCCAAATTAAAAATTAAAAATATCAAACATAATGATCATTGTTAGACTTAATTACTGCTATTATTTTTAATATTAATATAACTATTATTATAACTATTTCTTTTTTTTTTTTTTGTAAACACCTATGTGACGATGACATCATTTATAAGCACTAGCCTTGGTCATTGGGATATTAAATAAAATACATAAATATAAATATAAACGGAAAGGCAAACTCTAAAGTTTTGATACGAAGTTGCTCAACGGTTAGGACTTACAAACATCCGATATTAGAAACATACATATTACCATGACCGTGTTTGAGAGCAGTAATATTGAGAACAAAACAGTTTTTCTTACTAAAACCATTCGAACGAACATTAGATGGTAAAAGAAGACTGGCAAAGTTCAGCTCGTCAAAGAGGGATGTTCGCGTAGAAACGAAGACGGAAGACGGAAGGACGGGGGCGGACGGGGGTACGTTCCTTGTCAGAATATTTATTGGTCGGAGTGTTTTCTATGCGTTGAAATCGGAATTAAATACACTTTTCAAGTGTAAAAAAAGCGTGAAATTAATCAGTTTAATTTTTCTACCCTTGCTGAGGATATTTAAAAATTGTCCGGATATATGTAACGCATTCAAGGAAGAATCTCAACAACATTAAGTATATATTTTCTTTATCAGCACGACGAGCTGAGTTGATATATTGATAAATAAGCCGCACATTTGTGGGAACCGGCCGGATCGGATGACTATAGCATATAGCTGCCATAGGAACGATCGCTCGAAAAACTAGTTTTAGTAAAAAAAAACTTTTTTGTTGTCCATGCAAACGTCTCCGAACCTCGTATTTAAAGGTTCTCAATGCTTTCACATAATTTCAGCAAGTTTTATGAAAATCGGAACACTATATAGTATACTTGCCATACAAATGATAGGTCTGAAAAAAGTCTTAGTAAGAAAAACATTTTTGTTTTCAATGCTATCGCTCCCAAACTTGTTATTGATCAATATTATATGCTACCACATAATTCTGTCCAGAGTTTAAAAAACTGCCATAAGTTTCATTTCGTCCGCTTTTGATTCAGCTTCTGCTTTTACGAAATACAAAAGCGACAGCAGCAGCCGAAAGCCCAAAACGATATTTCACCAAAAGCAAGAAGCGACTGCAGTCGTCGCTTCAAAAATTTTCATTTTGATTTTGCTGTTAATTCGGTTCCGTTAATAAGACGAAGCAAAAGTTGGTATTCGCTTTTGGAATTCGACAGCAGCAGAAGCGCGAAAGAAGTCTCTTACATACTTTTTACCGCTTTTGCGTTTTGCATTTTGGACGGCGAGTTATTTCTCTCAACTCACACAACAAATCGCTGGCGCCTCGACTTATTTCTTGGAATTAAGAAGCAACCAAATTTAATTTAACGCAACGCAACAACAACATAGGTTTTTTTTAGCGCGTTGTTGCTGTTACCTTCAACCGAGTAGAGACGAGTAACGGTAAATGCTTTTTTGTGTGTGCAAAAAGCAAAACGCAAAAGCAGAAAAAAGTATGTAAGAGACTTCTGTCGCGCTTCTGCTGCTGTCGAATTCCAAAAGCGAACACCAACTTTTGCTTCGACTTATGAACGGAACCGAATCAGCAGCAAAATCAAAATGAAAATTTATGAAGCGACGACTGCAGTCGCATCTTGCTTTTGGTGAAATATCGTTTTGGGTTTTTGGCTGCTGCTGTCGCTTTTGTATTTCGCAAAAGCAGAAGCAGAAGCAAGAGTTCATATTGAAAAGTTGAAAAAAGTCAAAGCTGTGAATAGTAAAAATTTTTGTGTACTTTTGCTTCTTTGACGGGAGCCATTTAAACAGTGATTCTGTCAAGCTTGATCCAAAGCGAATGACTTTAGCTTACAGCTGCCATAGTAGTTTTAGTGCGGAAAACTTTTTTGTTTTCAATGGTAGCGTCTTTATACTTTCTAGTTATGAATATTAACTGTTTCGACACAATATTGGAGAGTTTAATCAAAATCGGATGATTCTGTCGTAAAGGTGCCTTATATCAAACTGGCCTTATATGGCAGGCACATATCATGCTCCAAGGGTATATAAACTTTAATTGGGCCTAACTTAGCTTCCCTCTATTTTTTGTTTTTATTTCACCACTTCTCGTTAATTTTTCTGGTTATGTAAAATCTTAGATCGTTAGGATAAGCGGTCTAGGCTGTGAGTTGAGAGCCAAAAGATTTGTGTATATAGATTTATTTGACCACAACAAACAATCAAATTATTTCTTAACTTCACAGCTGACAAAGCATACGCTGAGCCTTTTGTACGCAGAGATATCTATATCTATATAAAATATTATTGGCAGATTCCATTTTCGAAGAAGAGAGCATTTGTATATCAAGTTTCCCCAAACAAATCTATTAACCAAATTTTTAAACTTGGACTGGTTTTAATATTCTTTTGCTTTTGCACTGCATTATTTTTACAAAGCAGCCAAGCTGCTTTTTTGAGCAGATCGTCTAGAACTAAAAATAATTATAACATACGTTATAAATTATCCTGCTCAGAACGTCAATACTTCGGACACACTGTTCGTTTGTGGAACCAATTATCCCTCAATAAAAGGTAGCTCAGCCAACATTTTATGAAATTTCTAATCACATTCGAGTCTTTTTTCGAGTCCTCTGTCTGATTAAAATAGTCATAAATGCGCTCGTTTTCTGATCATAAATGATACTTTTGTCGGGAGAAAATGGTACCCTAACCGCGACTCTTTAAGAGTCATTTCTATCCCGTTTTTCTGATCAGATTCGACTCCTTTTAAATTAATCACATTTTGAGCATTTGCATGAGTTATTTTTGAGTCTTCCTTAATTCGCCCATGAAATGAATCACTTTTTAATCACCGAAAGGGCTCCAAAAAGACTCATCAAGTTGATTTTTGATAAAATGATCTTCCAAATGCTAGGTGGGTAGTTAGTAGTACAACGCAATTAAGGGAATAGAAAATAAGGGATAAGCTTAGACGAATTCAGAATATTGTTCAAAACTTTCGGCATATATTTGGGGTCAGCATCACTGTCTGCTAACATTATGCTTATAAGTTTTCATTTATGTTAGTGATCTGTTAAATTACATAAAGGAAAAGCATAAAGCTTTTAAAGATTTCTGCCTTACTCTCTCGTTTTATTTACTATTATCGTTTAAAATAATATAGTAAAATAATAAAAAAAATTTTTTTAATTCTCTTTAATTGTTGTTTCCAAATAAAGGAACCTTGTTCACTTTAACGCCCTTGCTTGGTTCTAATTGGACTAATAACTGTAGTTTCTATTATAACGAACTCATTCATTTTAGTCTAGACACTGTTTAGGGCTCACTTTGGTAAATATCTCTCCTTAAAAATATGCAGAAAATAAAAACACTTAATTTTTGTAGGATACGAAGAAACGTCTCATTAATTATGCTGTCACATGCCCACTTCATCTTTGAAGTATGATGACGAGAAAATGATTACAAAACGTGGTTAAACGAGTTTGCTTTGATTGCAATTAACTCAAACCTAAACCGTAGGAGAGTAAATATGGGGTGTGTGTCAAGATAAGTTCAACCACCAGTCATAGTCACCACCGTGTGCGGTGCCTTCTGCAGGCGTTCGTGGAATGCAACTCATTACTGAATGTTCCTGGCAACTCCGCTGCGCTTTTATCTGTGGTAACAGCGTTGAGATTCCAACACGATAAGACTCATGCAAAAGCTTCATAGTAAACTGTTTGAGTAACTGTTATCATCATGTCTGAATCTCCGCAATGAAAGTCCTTGACAAATTATGCAAAATGCAAATCTTTATTCATAAAAGAAAATGTTTAACGATATAATATAGAAATATAATGGATATCCATCCATTTAGTGCATGTTAATACAAAAATAAAAACCAAACGCTTTAACGTGTTAAACGTCATTCACAAAATTGTTATTTGCAAATCAGACGTGACACATTTCTCAAGGATCACGAATTTCGATGGATGAACGATTTCTGAAAACAGATTTGTGTTCCGCATACGAAAATCATCTAAAATCACACCAACCCTTCAATATACGGGTAATTGTTGCCTAGTGTAATTACTTTTTCGAACTAGCCAAATGGAAATACTTACATCCGAATTCAAAACTGGGCACACTTTCAAGAGAAAATCAGGCATGTTCTCAATTCCACTTCTACGGACACTTTTCTAAAGTGTTATTGATTCATGTTCTCGCAACACCAAATATATATATAATTTATGTAAAATACATATTTAATTAAATTTAATATACCCTAATATTCTAATTTTTATTAAATTGAATTTATATTTTCATATTACAGATGCATCCAGTTACTTTGATACTCAAGGACCTAGTTTCTCTCTCGAACCGCCTGGTCGAATTGAATTTATGAACACTGTTGGAAGCACTGTGGATTGTATTGTCGATGGAAATCCGGCCCCAAATATTCAATGGCTAGATAAGGAAAATAGTCCCATTACATCTATATCCAAGGTAAAAATTTTGTAAACTAGCTATCGAAATTTGTAGTCCCCCGCAGTGTCGTACGCGGGGGGACGGGGGTTGTGGTTTGTTGTTTATTGATATCTCAGCTCTCAATTATCAGATCTTGCGTTGATATTGCTGAATAGTATTTTATTGTATAACTGAAATCTAAAGATTACCATTTTTTTATTGTTATATTTACTAATATTTACATATTCAAATGATTACCATTTTAAATTATTTAACAATATTTAATAATTGTTGCTAAAATTGTTTTCTCAGTGTTTACAACCATGCACACTGGCCGGAATTGCCAAAATTTTGTCATAAAGTCAAAAAGTAAATGTTGGAATATTGAAAAAAAGCTTAATTTCTCTGAAAGATTATAGACCCATGAACTCTAATTGCAGGTTAAAAACAATTTTTGTGCATCTTTGGAATTTTGGCACCGCCCTGAAAATAAGTTTTTTTTTCAACCAAAATTGATTTGCTTTGGTGCCATGGCACGACCTGTTTTTCTTTTAAAATTAAAAACAGCTATAATTGTATTGAGCAATTAATGTTTTGAAATGCCAAAACGTTGCAAAAGGCATGTAAATTACAAGAAAATAAAGAAATTGGGAAAATGCAAAAATGCAACTGTGTCCATTAACATTTATATAATATAATATGGTGTAATTAATACATTTTGATCGTTTTTCCTCGTTTTCGAAATATTTGATTTTGTTGCAGACGGGAACAGTGTATTTGATTATTTTTGCCTAATTTGGCAAAAAAAAATATTAAGAAAATCGGTCAACCCCTCTGTACCTGCGAAGGAGAATGCTTAGACTGTATTTTGCTGCAGCAGTAAAACCAGAACGCAACGGAGCTGTAGAGCTGCGACAACGAAATTTCTTATGCTTATAACTTTACTATCGTTTGTCCAATCTTTACCATTCCTTTGACAGATTGATAAGCAATGTTGATTACTAAATATGTCTAAAGGTTCAAACCATATATCTTAAAAATTGTGGGAGATATGACGTTTTTTCCAAATTGCATGGGCGGGAAGAGACGTGGCAAATATTGAAAATTAATTATATCTGCCTACAAGTTTAAGAAGGTTATGTATCTTACCAGTGGCTTAGGGGGTGGGGGGTTTGGTATTAAACCACCCTCCTTAGAGGATATTTTTATATGCGAAATACTACTATACAAAAATGTTTGTTCTCAAAATTTTGGACATTCCGGGCACTGCACTATGGGCGATTAGCCAAATTTTGTGGCATAAACTCTAAAAATAAAGCTAGGCCCTTGTAATTTTGTGTAAACGTGTCTTATATTAAACTAGATTTCGAAAAAAAAGTCGTTGATTGGGCCCCGCCCTAACTTCCCGCCTTTAGAACTACCTGAAATGGTATGGACAAAACTTATATTTTTTATAGAAATTGATCTTTTAGAAGTGCAATTTGGCACATTTGACAAATCGGAATATAGGTACTTATGTGTATTGACCACGCCCCCTGCCACTTGCCCCTTCCCAACCGCAAATTAGTCTGTAAGGCAAGTTCGGAAGCCAATTTTCTTTTCAATCGTAGCCCTCCCTCAGTATAGCTTAATTTTGGTGGTTCCATCTTGCGGTATTTTCATGATCAATTTCCACTTCCACATTTTTTAAAAGCCATTCTGAGTGCATGGTTTTATATCTTGACAGATATCTTTGGAATTTTGGCAAACATCGATTTATATGAGAGACAAATACTTTTATTTTGGCTTTAACTTGATCTATATTTTTTATGCTTAAATTGTTTTTGTTGATCTCTGCTTTAATGTATTCAGTTATGCCATCTGCATTTCGATTGTTGCTGTTCCAAATATCGATCAGAGTTTCGTGCGAAAACTCATTATGTCACCAAAAATGCATATTATTCGATAAAGCGCAAAAATGCGCATAAAAGATTAATAACACTATATACCAGGGGCTTTAACAAATAACTTGCCATTTTTAGTTGCTTGCGCCTACGTGCGCCGCAAAAAGTGTTACTCCACGGGACACAATTACATTTGTTATTTTTCTGCAAAAAACACAATAAACAAAACAACAGACAACAACAACAAAACACAAATTTCGCATACGGTGAGCTTCGTTTTCCATATTAAACTTGATTTTTTTATTGAAGCTTTGCCTATTTATTCACTTTGCAAATATAATGAACTGGTTACGTCAATTTTCACAGGACGTGCTTTGATAAATCATCTGACTTCAGAGAGCTGCCACAAGAGAAGAGAACCGCCCGAAAAAAAAAAAATTTTTAATCTAACTGAAGTAAATAATTAAATAGCCTATTTCCATGAACAAATAAAGCTTTATTTCAGAAATAAAGAAAATGATATCATTTCTTCCATACGGAACCCAACGAAAATTATGACAATTGCCCCTAAAAAAGAAAAAAGTTGTGATTTAGCTTCTGCTGATATTTTAGGGCGATGGCAATGCGTGCCACGAGGTAGAGTGAAAGCCGCCTGTTATTCGAAAAAACAAAGCAGCTGTTTTTGTCAAAGTGTCAAAATGATGACAATTTGTCAATGGAAACGGCTTCATTTTTAGAAATGAAAATGATAAGAAATGATGCCAGTGGAAATAGGCTTAAAGTCACTTTTTGAAATTAATTCCATCGATTTTTTGACTTTATGCCCGAAAAATCGGCATTTCGCCCAAAGTGCACTGTGCATTGGGGAAAAATGCTGTCTAGCAGTGTAATATTTAATATGTACTTCCATAAGTATAAATGATCGATCGTCTGGTAGGCTGTGAATAAGATGAATTGATTGGTCGAAGTAATGCGGGAACTTTGCGGAATTGGTTAATTCCCAACTAAAATGCGATTGTCTAAATCATTGTCGCCTTCATGCAAGCGAAATGAGTGTTGTACTTGGCGATCCACCCATCAATTGATGTGTGCAAACTTTGCCAGATTTAGAGATGTTTATGTTGGGTAAGTCCGTGTGTTTTGGTGATACCAACATGGTACTTGAGTGCGTGTGTGTGGAAACTTCACAATTGTGAAAAAATTCCAAAGGTGGTGCCGGTAAAGGATAAATATTATTTGAGTGTTTGTAGTACACACTGTGTACCTCATTGTTGCCTGTAAAAAAAAAACATAATTAGCGCCTTCTAACTGGACCTTAATTCTCTTATTTCTTTTCTTTAAGGTTCGACATATTTTGGCGAATAGTTCGCTATATTTCCCCCCGTTTGCCGCAGAAGAATTTCGTCAGGATGTACATTGGTCGGTTTATCGTTGTATTGCAGTTAACTCAGTCGGTACGATAATTTCACGAGATGTGGTTGTCAAAGCAGGTATGTAAAGATATTTGAGCCCTTTGCTTTTCGTTTAGTTCATAAGTTAATAAATTTAAACACAGTAGAAAAGCAGTAGAAAAGCACATTTCCAGGTATTTTTGAAGGTATTTATGTGGATACCGTACGAAAATTTTGAGCAAAGCATGACTTCTGTTGAAAAAGAAGCGTGGATTTATAAATGTGGTTAAAGTTAGAAGGTTTTTAAGCAACCGAAAATATTCCAACTAGACTTAAATGATGCAACATATCGCTCACTTAATTCAATACTGGCATAACTCAAAATAATCCATTTGAGAAAAACGCATTTAAAGTTCTCAATGGGTTTATTCAGAAAAAAATGATTCTTTTAGTTTCGAGTTAGTTTAGTAAAATATTATAAATTTAAAATGCTCATTATTAAAACTTCAAAATATGATGTTTTAACTAAAAGCCGAAGTATGTTTGCGCAAAATCGACTGCAGGACAACTGAGATATGACGCTCTTGCAATTACATGAAAATGATCTCACGTGAAAAGTATAAGAGAATATCAATATGAAAAAAAAGTATACAATACAGCGTATATTTCTGCATCATCAAGTCAAATATCGTAATTTTTGAGTTATGCCAGTCTTGAAGTAAGTAAGCGATATGCTGAATGCATTTAAAAACTTAAAATGCAATATGAGCCTAAAAATGCATTTCTTAAACAGTCATTTAAATTTTTTCCTGACAATTTGGGCAAAATGAGTGATGAGCAAGATGAAATGTTCCACCAGGACATCAAATAAATTAAGAAAATGTACCAAGAAAGTAGGGACATTAACATGATGGCAGATTACTGTTGTACTAAAGAGAGACGATTAGGCTCGAGTGACACCTTCTTATTTACCGACAATTTCCAAGAGAAATATTATCCGGCGAATTTCACGAAAACGACGAATTCGGCGCACAAGTTAACTGGATTCGTAAAATAACACACGTTTATTTTTCACATGCGAAATATAAACACCAAGGTTGCCGAACCGGTCCTGAACCAAACCCCTTAGAACCGGTTGGGTTCGGGTTTTTTGGGTCCGTTGAACCGAACCATGAACCGAACCGCTGAAATTTTTGATTCCTCGAACCTTTACCCGAACCGGACCACTATTTCGAAAAATGAAGTTTGGTTCACAACAGAAGATATAGAAATTCTTTGTAATCTGACTTTTACCATTCTAGAAGTTCTCCAATCCTACATTTCTCTAGCTCAGATTTATACTATCACTATCGATAATGGAGCGAATATGGTTCGAGCAGGAAAACTTTTAGATTACAACTGCAGAGCAGAAAAGAAAAGAAAGAATGTAATGTTGATGAAGCTTGCTCATGTGAATCAAAAGCATTTCTTGATTTGGAGGACTCTATAAGTGCAGTTCCTTTTAGTAGTTATCAATTTTTTTAATGAAGTTTAGTCTGACATTAGCAGAGACTTTGTACAATACTCCGTACTCGCATATAGTTCAATTGAAAAAACGCGTGTGACGCGATGGAACTTAACCTACAAAATGTGCGAACGTTTACTAACTCTTAAAGAATTTGGATGGGCTGCCCCCCCTTAATCATAGATTTTGCCCGAAAAATTCACTTCTTCATTTATAACCTAAGTTTTCCGCGATTATTTTGAAGATTGTTTCTCAAAAGTTCAGGCACAGCTGCCCCCAACTTTTCGGAAATTCAAATTCAAATTCAATTCAAAAAATTAAATGACTCAACGTCTAATTTCGAAAAAGAGAAGTTCATGAAAGCCATGGAAAGCAATAAACAAATATTATATATCAAATCTGTAAATGATATTTTAGATGCCTGCAAAATTTTCCAAGAGAACGTACATCGGCAAATGTTTTTAAATTTTGGAAAGGTCACAAAAAAAACGAGGAATTAAAAAATATTGCCCTGACCATACTAGCTGTTCCAGGTGTCCGAACTACAATAGTATAGGTGAGCAATAGGAGATATAATGCTTATCAACATAAACTAAGCAGTTCTTATTGAAATATATAATATTATTTAAAAAAATAAGTATTTAAAAATTCATACAGTAAATATCGGTTATATGACGAACCGCTTGTATGCAAATACCGGTTATATGCAAAAGATTTATTTATTTTTTTTGATATAAGAATTTAATTGCTTGTATGCAAATTGCTTATAAGCAAATATCGCTTATATGCAAACATTATACATCAAATTTATAATTTTTGCGTACTATTTTAATCGGTTGTAAGCAAATTTTGCAACACAGTTCTTGATAGCTGAACAGATAAATTTGAAATAAAACCTGCATGAATTTCACATCATATTCTAATTTAGAATTTCTAACAGCTAAATAAAAATCTAGAATTAGGAGAAATCCAACAACTATCAAAAGATGCTTGCTGCTAAGAATAAAGCAAGGCTCCGCAACATCTCGTGCATTAGAAACAATGCAGGCGAAGTGTTGTAACCAATCCTCAAAAGAAAAGGAATAGATATAGCACACATGTACACTTGAAGACAGCACTGTTGTAGATTAACCAGATAGACCAGTTTTGCTCGCTAAGGCACTGGAGCTCGCATAAAAGCTAAATGAAGACTATGCTTCCGATTGGAGCGGTCGCCAGAGATGCTGCAAACTAAATTTTATTAACTTCGCAAAGATTCATAGAGAATCCAGTAAAAATAATACAGCAAATTGGCCGCTTTTAACTCAAATTATTTTCCGATGCCTCTGGATTGTACTTCAAGGCTTTACCAAACGGAAGCAAGCATGCAAGTTAAATGGATTTAAAACCCAGAAGCAATACTGATGTTTCAGTCCAATGAATCTCAAATGTCATAAAAGTTTGAAGGTCTAAATAGATGCCGAGTACATTCAATGCGACAGTGATCTTGCCTGATTTGGAATTATTTCGTACTTGAATATTGTATTATCGTATCGTATTGAATAAAAATTAAAATCCATTTGAGGATAATTATTTTGCTCAATCTGAATATATATCTGTCCCTGCTAAAATTGGATTCACTACCTCGTAAAGTGATTGGATCACTTTTTCATCGATTAATTTTGCTAATTACTAACTATCTCTAGAAGCTACGAATCGTCTACCTTTAAAACTGTAGGAGATATAGCGTTTTTTCCAAATTGCGGGGGCGGGAGGGGGCGTGGCCAAAATTTGAGCAAAGAAGCATTTGTCCCATACATGTCAAACCTCTATCTCTTACCATCTCTGAGATCTAGGTGTTCATACAGACAGACGGACAGACGGAGAAGTCTATATCGTCTCGGCTGTTGATGCTGATCAAGAATATATATACTTTATATGGTCGGATATGATTCCTTCTGCCTGTTACATACATTTGCACGACTTTAGTATACCCTTTTTACTCTACGAGTAACGGGTATAAAAAGGGTATCGGAAAGCTTTCGTAAAATTCCGGCAGGCCTCCTACGCTCGGTCGAACTCAGACAAACTAAAATTTCCGTTTATACCCATCGGAAATCTCGTAGTGTCGCTAACTTGACAGGCACAAACAGCTGATTCAATTCCGATGGGGTAATAGCAGAAAAAATTGTTTGTAATTTTTCCGACCCCACCCGTCGGAATGTCAGAGGCAAAAGCTCGACAAATGATAAGATTTTGCATTGCCCATGACTTTTACATATCATATATCCTCCACAAATACCTAAATATTTGCAAAAACAATTAACTAAATTCAAATGCAAGCAAATCAGCGCAGTGTGACCGTTTCACATTTGGTGGTATTTTGATGAAGGGTGGTGTTTTGGCGTTGAACAGTCACACTGCACCGTACGCTGGTGCACAATCAATTTAGTTGTCTAGACGAAACGCATTTAGTTCGCTCGCAGTGCCTTTTTGCTCTCGGGTTTCTCTTCTGTTTTTGGTTAGTGCTAGTTGTCTGTTGAAGTATTTGCGCCGAGCACGCAGTGCGGTTTGCGTGTGTCTAAAGTAATGTAGGTTTTAGATAATAACGAGTGACAATTCCTATTTGATATATTCACCCGAGATTTATCAAATTCAAATATTAATAACAGGCCAGTTTAAAGACGCTATTAGTGAAACGATAAACAACTATTTTTCAGATATGTCCTTTCTGTGGCAGCTATTCTTAATGGTTGTCCGATTTAGATCAAATTTTTGGAATCATGAATATGCAAAGAAAGCTGATAAATGCGAAGTTATGGTACGTTGACATTGAAAAAAAAGTTTTTCTCACCAGAACTACTTTTTGGGCCTATTGTTCCTATGTCAGCAATTCGCTAGACTGAATAGCTTTAAACTGACGGAGGAGATAGCATTGAAACAGACTGACGGACAGACGGACATGGCTGAAACATATATTCTTAATGTGGTCGAAGATGCTTCCTTTTATGCCTTACAAACAACTGGACCATTTTGATATACCTTCCGCAAGGGAAGGTGGTGTGGTTCGAAAATGAAATGTTGGAAATCGATGAACATCTTTGTAAAATATAACTTAGAGGTATAAGTGTTTGTATGTCTATATTTCATACGGGTATTCCATTTTTTCACTCAAAAAACTGTTCTATTAATTTTACCAACATTATATATACAATAACTAATACAGCGGTGGCATACTTACTTGTGCATATATACATACATATGTACTCACACACGTCTGCATGTCTGTCCATGTCTGGCCAGGCAACGCCTTTGGAGTATTCTATTCCTTGCATAAAGAACCCACACATCAGTGTCAGAGTTTTGATATGCGTCCCGAGCTGGTGGGAATACTAAACTCTGTTTTGGCCAGCAAAGGCTAACGGCACTAACAGAGCCAACAACAACAGCAATAACTAGTTTTACTAGGTCCTTTCAACACGGGCGGCAGCTGCAGCTTCGTTCGGCGCACGTCCAATTTTCTGGGCTCGCAATTGACGGACAAAAATTCAAATTTCGAGCGAAATGAGTTTTCCCAACATGGCTGATAGTGGGGCCGGCCATTCCCCGTAGCCGAAAGGATGCAATTAGATTCTGTTTGCATTGCAGTTTGCACTGGGACGTTGGTGTTGTTTTTGCTGGGGTCCTTGTTGTTCGTTTTGGTGTTTCCACTGCTGCTGTTGTTTTTCCTTTTTTTGCCAGAGTTACTCTCTTTTCCATGTCCACACAGAACACTCGATGTTATTCTCGATACAAACGGTTCGTACATATGAATGTGTGCTCCATATGTATGTGTGTATGTACAGTGCTGCACACAAGAGTTCATGTACATAAGGATATTCAGAAACGGAATTTTTTGCGTACCAAAAATGTGTGCTTGTGTACATTGAAGTGGCCATTAATGAAAGAAATTCAAGAAGCTGAGCAGAGAAAGAGTCTTCTGAGTTTTTGTATCCACACTTTGATTCAATCCCCGTTGGGTTATCTGTCTAAGCAATCTGCATTTTTTCTCATTTTAGTGGTTTATCAAAGATACGAACCAGAAGTACAAAACCCTGGTGGATTTGTTGGCAGTAATGTTCTCATTAAGTGCAATATCCCTTCGTTTGTCAAGGAGTACGTCACAGTAACGTCCTGGCTGCAGGAGCCGAATTTCAACATTTACCCATCACTTGAGGGCGGTAAGAAATCATTTAAATTGCACTTTACTTGTATTGAATGGCGGGCACTACTGTGAAATAGATGGCAAGAATCACATGCTGCTTACTGGCGAGCTCTTGGTTTACAATATCACAAGAAACGATGCTCAGAAGATCTATAGGTGCCGCACACATCACAAGCTAACGCAGGACTCGGTAGTTAGCAGCAACGCTGGGAAAATTCAATTAACGGGTAAGTGATGCGAACGGATTGTGAAAATGGGGACCCCATTTACCATCACCCGTGGTTATTCCCTGCAGAAATGCGTGAGCTGGTTCCGCCAATTATGAATGAGAAGTCAGTCCAGATAATGATCCGACTTGGAGATCCATTAGTTGTGGCATGTGTGGCCTATGCAAATCCAAAGCCCACCTACAGGTAAGACCTAATTTCAGCAATCATAACAAACTTTCTTCAAATTCGACACAATCGGGTGGGTCCCAGAAAGCTCTAGAGGTTTTCGTATAAACGTCAGCATTGGCCCACAGATAGGAACTGAAAATTTCTGCCGGCGTCGCAGCCGACACTACGCATAGAAGGAGAGTTAATACGTTGTGTTCTATAAATAGCACGCACACATATTTATTTAAATACGATTTATCGATATTGTCAATAAAGCCCATAATAATGAACAGAGGTAATTGACGTCATGTGACGCGTAATAAAACTACAATGTACTCCGCATCTATGATTTAATGTACCTTTATCAAATTAACAGAAGCTTTGATTTTTTAATTCATTTATAACATAAGAAGTTCTGAAAACTTATTCATGAATTGAAATTTATGGATCGAAAGCAGTGTTTACTTTTCTAATTCGGCATCTTTCAGTCTAGAGCATTCGAACTACAAAGCATAAAAAAACTTATTCAGTTAAATCTTCGAAACTTAAAACTTCTGATTTTACCAATAATCGTTCGACAAAGATTTTAGGAAGACGCGTTGAGTTATGTGCTCATCGGTCATTCGGCTTCTGGTGTCAGAAACCACACTATTTATAGCCGATGCCAATCGTTCCGATGGCACGGAGCTACCCGGTGTAATAAGATATGATAATGCCAAGTCAGAAATGCACTGGCAATGCGTCTTTCTCTGCAATCCAGAACTTAATAGGGTCCCGTTCCAGGGCAAACAACGGTAAATTCCAATTGTACTCCAATAATTTATTCTCCTGTCCTGGTGGTTGTTGAGATATCATGGCAGCATTGTGATCAGCGAAGAGCGATCCTTCAAAAATTGTGTCTTCACTTGTGTTTAAAGGGAGAAATGTGTGCAGAATATGTGTGCAGCATGACTATAGGCGACTGCCACTGTTTTTATACCCTTGGAGAGGGTATATTAAAATTGTCCGGATGTTTGTAACGCACAGAAGGAAGCATCTCCGACCACATAAAGTATATATATTCTTGATCAGCGTGACGAGCTGAGTTGATATAGCCATGTCCGTCTGTCCGTCCGTCTGTCCGTCCGTCCGTCTGTCCGTCTGTTTCTATGCTATCTCCTCCGTCAGTTTTAAAGCTATCTTAACCAAACTTTGCACGAAGTCTTTTGGTATAAATACGCTGCACATTTGTCGGAACTGGCCGGATCGGACGACTATAGCATATAGCTGCCATAGGAACGATCGGTTGAAAAAGTAGTTCTAGTGAGAAAAACTTTTTTGTTTTCAGTGCTATCGCTACCAAACCTCGTATTTATAAGTTTTTTAAGCTTTCACATAATTTCAGCAAGTTTTATGCAAATCGGGCAACTATATAGTATAGCTGCCATACAAAAGATAGATCTGAAAAAAAGTTTTAGTATGAAAAACTTTTTTGTTTTCAATGCTATCGCTCCCAAATTCGTTACTGATCAATATGATATGCTAACACACAATTCTGTCAAGTCTGATCCAAATCGGATGACTATGGCATATAGCTGCCATAGGAATGATCGGTCGAAAAAATAGTTTTAGTGAGAAAAACTTTTTTGTTTTCAATGGTATTGTGTTATTACGTTTCAGTTATGAATATTATCTGTCTCAACACAATTTTAGAGAGTTTGATCAAAATCGGATGAATATATCGAACAGCTGCCATATAAAAAACTGGCAGAAATATATCATGCTCCAAGGGTATATAAACTTCGGTCGAGGCGAAGTTAGCTTTCCTCTATTTTTCTCATTAAAACCCACTTTTCGACCGATAGTTCCTATGGCAGCTATAAGATATAGTCATCCGATCTGGTCGTTTCCGACATATTAGCAGTGTGCAGTAAAAAGAAGAATCTGTGCAGCTCGATAGCTTTAAAACTGAGTGACTAGTTCGCGTAGAAACAGACAGACAGACGGACGGACAGACGGACGGACAAAGCTCAATCGACTCAGCTCGTCACCCTGATCAAGAATATATATAGTTTATAGGGTCGGAAATGAATATTTTTATGCGTTGCAAACTTCTGGGCAAAATTATAATACCCTTTGCAAGGGTATAAAAAAAATAAATTACAATAAAAAAAGAGGTAAGCTTCAAAGTAGAACTTGCCCCTTGGGATCAAGGTATACCAAACAAGGTAGGCCTACTCACTCTCTCGCTCTCTTGACAACTTGCTAAATTTCAGTCAGTAAGCAACTGTTGTAAGCGAAGCATCTCCGCGGACGAATTTTTTGTGTTTTACTTAGTAGCTTAGTAGGCTTTGTATTGAAATATATTACTCTCTCGCTCTCGCTCTCTTTGACACAAATATAAGGAGTTGTGAGAGAGCGAGTGAGCCTACCTTGTTTAGTATACCTTGCTTATGATGGCAACATCCGAATGCCTTTCACATCAGTTTGACCAGGCACCACATTCTCCAAAGCCTAATTTCTTTTATATATTTAAAAATTTCGTGTCACAAACTGTGTTAGCCAACTCCTCCGTAACGTCTTGACCGATTTTAATGAAATTGTTTTCTATATATTTGGCAGTTGTAGGATAGGATTTCCCTGGGTGAACAGTGGGTGGGATGTTGGTGGAATTTGGGTGGAATGGGGGTGGGAAGTGGTTGGGAAGTAGGTGGGATATGGGTGGGAAGTGGGTTGGAAGTGGGTGGGAAGTGGGTGAAAAGTGTGTGGGTATAGACTATAAACAATTTATATGGCAGCACAACGTTTGCCGGGTCAGCTAGTTACTAAATATACTTCTATCATATGTTCTGGAAGGTTAGCACGAGCCTCAATCATATGAAGATTTCAAAATTGGAATTGTTCATGAAAATTTGGGCAAATTCTTTGCTATGAGATCTTAGCTTTAAAACTATTTTTGTCGAACGTGACTTTAAACGGCTTAAAAACATAAAAAAACAATTGGGAAAGTCGGTCAAGCCCGACGATAACATACTCTGTACCCGGTGTAGATGCTCTCTTTGATGAATGCAATGCGGTGTTGGCTTTTTTTCTCATAACTTGAGAACCGCTCATCCGATCTTTAGCATTTCTTCTACAAATCGATACATATTGCTAATGACTAACTATCTGTACAAGGTACGAATCATCTATCTACAAAACTGTGGAAGATATTACGTTTTTTTCAAAATAACGGTGGCGGGAGAGGGCGTTGCAAAAATTCAAAACAAACTTAATCTGCCTGCAACTATAAGGAGCATTTGTCCCATAAATGTCAAACCTCTATCTCTTACCATCTCTGAGATCTGTTTGTTCACACGGACGGGCAGACGGACGGACATGGCTATATCGACTCGGCTGTTGATGCTGATCAACAATGTATACACTTTATAGGGTCGGAAATGATTCCATCTTCCTGTTCCGTGCTCAAGGTGAAATTAATAAGGTGAAGCTAGGCATACATATATTGGCCCCCAGCAGAGGCTGATGGCTTCACCTTAAAATTTTTTTTTAATTAGGCTAAAACTTATAATGTTAAACTTTAAAATAGGCGAAAATAAAGGTGAAAATTCTGTATAATAGAATTGAACTAAGTACATTTACTGAATAATTAAGATTCCAAATGGGGCAAGATTTGTCTAAGTAGTATAAAGTTTATACTAATAACCGTAACCGAAACCCGAAACAGAATGAGGCTAATAACGGTAACCCTAAACGTAACCCATATCTCACAACCGTAATATAACTGTAAACGGAAAAAAGCGATCGGCCAAAACAGTAACCGTAACCCAAACCGTTATTCGTTTCGATTTTAATCTCTGGACTTAACTGATCAATAGTGATCTTCTTAACATACTTTACTATGTATAAAAGTGAATGAATGGTTAGGTTCCTATTGGCGTCTAATCCGCTTAACCTGTCTTCATTAAAATTACTCAGCAAGTAAATGTTAATAGGGAAAGAATCGTAGGCTGTAAGCCAAGTTTGTGAACCGCTGCATAAGTGGTTCAGAGCCATGGCTCTTCAAATTTTAGAGCTACGAACTTAAAGGTTTTTTCTGTTGGTTGGAAATATGGATATGAACGGTTCCAAACCAGGATAAAACTGTTAGCAGTTTTGCAAAGTATCGAACCATAATAATTCAGTTCAAAAGTAGAAAGCGATTTTGAGCCGGTTTAAACTTAATACTCTCTGTTGTAAAATGTTCAGAATTTGGTTAAACGCAATTCAAGGATCCGAACAACGTCGCGCGTACTATGTACTATAAAATTCATTTATACAGCTACATTTTTCCCTCTTAATTGCAAAATGAAGAATTACTTCTTCTGGTAGCCACGTATAGCAAAGACCGAGTGGGTTACAAATGCATGTACATTTGTATGTACTTGTATGTGGTATGTACCTATGCTTATAGATACATGGTACATATCGTACATACATTCATCCATCGACTAAGTAAAGAAAAAGGAACAAAAAAAAAAGCTCGTCACCACATACACACATGCACCCTTTTGGGCATAACAACCACGAACAAGATGGGTGGCTTTTTGGTCATGAACGTCAAGTACACACACACAATTTTGCATCCATCCAAGCACACACATGCTCTCACATCGCTCCGCGCCCCCGTTCTCACACACGGAGACACACACCACAAAGTCACGAAGCAAAGAGCGGAAAACATCATGCAGAAAAATTAAAGAGGAGAATATCACAAATAAAACAAAGCAAACGAAACGTCGACATCGTTGTAGACGACGACAGCTAGAGCGGGGATAACGGGAAAGGCCAGCAATTTAGCTAGAGTACTGTTGAGGGGGTCGTGGCGGAGGTAGGGGGGCAGCATCAACCACGACCAACGCAACAACAAACACATTTCATTGAAGTTAAGTCGTAAAAGCGACCACCTCCGACTCCGACTCCGACTGTTGTTCCTGGTTGGGAATACATACATGTGTATGTGCTGGTGTGACCAAGACGCAGGACCAGCCAACCCAAAGAAGGCAAGCAGTGAAACAAATTCTGTTGATACGCTCGAGTGCATTGACATGCATCATTTAAATATACGACCAAAAGCACAGGACCACATTGCACAATCTGCTCGAGCTGGGACCCAATCCAACTGGCTCGTCTATCTGACAGTGACGAAAAGGGAAATATTTTAGATGCGAAAACTCAAAATGCTAAGCTTTAGAGTAAAATTGATTTAAATGTTTTTTCAGTTCAGTTCGTTAGATATTCGCCAAACCGCCAAACGAATCTGTTGTCAAGGGAATAACAATTCTAGAATGCAAAGCACAAATGAAAGCGTATCCAACCAAGGTAAATAAAAGTATATTAAAAGTCGGTTGCAGTAGCTGAGCTAGGGATCGGGGGCTATAAGAGCTGAAAGGGCTACAGTATCTTGAAGACAAATTGAACTTGTTTACAGAGCAAACGTTTGCTATACTCTATTGGATTTCATTATTTCTAATAAGATTTTTGATACAAAGGAACATTTTTTGACATTCGTTATATTTATCACCTACCATTTTATATAAACAAGAGGATTTGATTTGTCATTTAAAACTTGAGCTATGCCTAATATCCTTATCGACGTGGTAAAATTCCGGTTATGACCATGTGATGGTTTTCAATCAGAGGGGGTTAGTTTCGGGTCCAGGTTCGGAATGTTACCAATTTAGAATTACCGGTTCTGGTTACGGTTCGATTGACCAAAAAGACCGAACCGAAGCGGTTCTTTGCGGTTCGTTTCAGGACCGGTTTGCAATATGAATGCCGTTCCAGAATCAAAGTTCTATTAACGATCTCATAAAAATATAAAAGACTAGCAATAACTCGTCGCTTTTCGCTGCGCCTTCAACAGTATAAAACCAATGCACACCTACTTCCCATCCACATCCCACACACTCTCCACCCGATTCCCACCAACTTTCCACCAACTTGCCACCTACATCCCATCTACATTCCACCCACAATCTCTCAAATCACACCCACATACCACCCACTTCCCGCCCACATCCGCCCATATCCCGCCCACATCCCACCCACATCCTACCCACATACCACCCACTTCCAATCCACTTACCAGTCATATTCCACCCACTTGCCGCCCACATACCACCCACCCGCCCACTTCCCGCCCACATCCCACCCACTTCCAAAACAATTAACCACCCACATCCCATCCACTTCCCAGTGGACATCCCGGCGGTATTTCTAACATCGGAAAATGAAAACACAAATGAATTCTCATTTTGACCTTTCAAACCGAGTTTTAAGTCAATCGGGTGAAAAATAGTATTTTCCATGGAGAATTTTCCGGGAATTTTCCCGCATGGGGGCGGATTTTCCGAAATTGAAAAATCACATTTCAAATTATTTCGTATTCTACCCTTACAAACCGAGTTTTAAGCCAATCGGATGAAAAATATTTTATTTCCTGCAGACTTTTCCGGAAATTTTCCGACCGTTGGGTAATATTTTCCAACATCAGAAAATCACATTTAAAACTATTTCGTATTCTGTCCTTACAAACCGAGTTGCAAGCCAATCGGATGAAAAATAGTTTTTTGCATGCAGAATTTTCCGGCCATTTTCCTCGTTTTTGAGTTAATTGGATGTTTACCTGAAATTTTACAATTGTGTTATGCTATTCTTCCAGTAGGTGTCGCTTTACTCTGGCGATATCGCATAGCAATCGTATTCTCATCTCCCTTCGAGAAGAAATGTACCACTCTGCGACACTTCTTAAAGGAGAGAAGTCCGTTTCTTCTGGGGTTACTTAACTAAACCGAAAATATCCTAAAGATAAAAAAAAATACTTTTTTTCTCAGTGCAGACTCTCACCTCAAACTGTCGACAAACTTACTTTTCGACGAAATAGATAAGAAACTCGACAAAATGTTTGCAGGGTATGGTAACAACATTTATTAAACATTTCAGTATGTGAACTAGATAAATAGAAAGTCAGATATCGCAGCGTCAAGAATATTCCAAACTGTAAATTCAATTAGATTTTAGAAGCAGTTAAAAGAATTCAAAATTAATTAGTTTTAAGTTAAATGTAAAATATAATTTTTTCTTAATTTTTTAAATATTAACTTTCATAGCATACTTTGAAGAGCATTTCTCATGTTATTTATTTTGTGTATAAAGAGGGTCGTAGTTATGTTTAAATTTCAGAGACTGCGCAATGCCAGCTGTGGTTGAGTGGCAAATTGGTTTTGGTTGATATAGCAGCCTTTCGTTGGTATTGCAAACAAAATTCAAAAGTCAACAAAATTAGACTTTATTACGTATAGTAAATGGTTGGTTGTGATCTCTATAAATATAAAAGAGAGTGTCCTGATTTACTGTCAGTCACTGACTGACTGATTGGCAATCATCGCACAGCCTAAGCGGAAAGAGATAAAATGCTGAAATTTGGACAGATGTTTCTGTTAGTGGTGAAAGTCCATACTAAGACGGGGTTTTGGAAATTCCACCCGGAAAAGTCGGAAAAGCGTCGGAAAAGTTTGTATGCGAAAAATGTTATTTTTCATCCGATTGACTTGAAACTTGGTTTGTATGCAAAGTACGCAAAATAATTCGACACGTGTTTTCCCGATTTTCTAAAATCCGCCCACTAGGAAAATAGCCGGAAAATTCTGCATGAAAAAACTATTTTTCATCCCATGGAAAGGTTTAAATAAAACGAAATAGTTTGAAATGTGATTTTCCGATGTTGGAAAATTTGACCCAACGCACAGTGGTTTCTGCCATAGGCCAAAAATAAACAAATTTAAGGTAGAAATTTGGCTTTGTAAGTGTCATCTCTCACGAATAAATGATCAAGCTTATTTATTGTGAAGTTGGCTTTGTTTTATTTTAACGGTACTCTATAAGAACAGCTTCCATAGAAAGCGCATGAAATT
Source organism: Lordiphosa stackelbergi (assembly GCA_018904235.1). Taxonomy (NCBI): domain Eukaryota; kingdom Metazoa; phylum Arthropoda; class Insecta; order Diptera; family Drosophilidae; genus Lordiphosa; species Lordiphosa stackelbergi. The sequence continues at coordinate 30,475 of JAEIFU010001557.1, read as the reverse complement.
CATTGGTTACTGAAAAGTGAGCAGCTTGAGAACCAACTAAAACTTAAAAAATAATAAAACTACTTTAATCAATCAGATATTAAGAAAAATGAAATTGAATATTATAAATAGAGGTATTAACTTATTTTTTAAATAATTTAAATTTTCTTAATTTGTTTAATTCGTTTAAAAAAAAAAATCATTTTTCGTCAGTGATTTTTTAGTGGGCCATTGTCCATGTGATATAATTTCAGCTGAGGTAATAGTAGTGATCCCCCCCGAGCCCCTAGTTTGACTTATTAGGAATTATTAGACAACCTTTGAAGATTTTAAATTACAAAACTTCAGCTGCCACAAAATGCCGAAAAGTTCTGTTATGTCCCAAAGACTAAGTACGTTTTTGTTTTTTTTTTTTTTTTTACTGCTTTGTGCGGTGGTGTTTTTTGCAGTGTTTTGTTGTTGTTGTGTTTGGTTATTTTTTGTGTGCTTAATATTTCATAAAACATACTATATATCGTTGCAATCTCAGCTTTTAAAGTTAATCAAATAATGGTTTTAGTCGAATTGACTTGTGCTTGAACAACAACTTAACTTTAAAAGCTGAGATTGAAATTATTGTATGTTTTATAAAATATTTGGTTTTCTTTTTGGATTTAATTACACAGTGTTACAAAAAAAAAAATCTGAACATACTTTTCACGAGACCCAGTACATATTGTTGGGCTAGTCGAGTATAGCATTTCCTCATACTTGGTTTTCTCCTAACACCCCCAAAATCTGAAGTTATGGTCCAAAAACCGCTTTTTGCTTTTGTACCTCACTTAAATATAAATAACTCGCGAATGGACCGTCCGATTGTTCATATCCTTATCAATTCCGGTAGCGACGAGAGGAATCTAATACATTTTAATCAATGGTTTGACTAATTTCTCCCGATGGCTGAGAAATGCGGCTTACAGATCTGTCATTTTCCTTTTTTTTTGAGAAATTTGTGCTTTGACCATCACTGGTTTTACTATTTTATTCTATGCGATTTTTCTTAAAATTTATTATAAAAGCCCATTTAATTCTCCGTTGAACGGTTTTTTGTTTAATGAATTTGGATACCGTTTGACGAAGTTATGCGCGCATTTCTAAGTACACCTCGACAATCTAGTATTTTTTTTTAGTAAGCCAACAACCTTAACATAGGTGCCCCTACAAGTATGCTCTCTGTTTTCTTTGGCGCCAGATTCAAAAAATATTTTAAAATATATTTATATATAAATTTTCATGTTTCACAATTTTTTGGGCCAATAAATATGAGAAAGGTGAATCGCTAGCATGGATCAATTTTGACTGTGATATGCGACCCTAACTAACTCGCTTATTGTTTCATCAAAATAATTTTAAATTTTAATTTCATGTACAAGAGTATCTAACTCTGACTGGTGCATTTTGTAGAGTCTGCAGATGTGTTCTCCCCACTTAAGCCAACTCTAAATGTTAACTGTAAGGGTCTTCAAGGGTCTTCGGTGCCAAAGGCAAACGCCAGAAAGAATATATATTCTTGATCAGCACTAAAGAGCCGAGTCGAAATAGTCATGTCCTTCTATCCACATGTCCAGCGGTCTGTCTGTCTAAGACGGTAAGAGCTAGGGGCTTGCGACGCTTAGAAGGCATCATCTCCGACCCCATAAAGCAGGGGTGCCCACAGCCATTTCGCAAGGCACGCATGTGTTGTTGTCGTACGCGAAGAATAGCCTGCGCGTATAGACTTTACGCATGCCATAAGCCAACAAAAGCAAAACAAATTCATATGCGGGCTCTGTGTTTTGTTGTTGCCGCGCTCAGACCTGCAACAACAACATCATAGGTGCCTCTCTTCTCTCTCTCTCCGATGTCTCTCGCAAACTCGAATGCAACAACAAATTGCTTATGCCAACGACCACTCACACACACAAACAGAAATCGGGTTTCTCTTTCTCTCTTGTTTTGTTGTTACTGCTTTAAATATATTTAGTGCATTTGTATTAGTTCTGACGCGCTGGTAAGCACGTTCTGGGCGCCCCTGCCATAAAGTATATACAATATGTATATTCTTGACCAGCATGACGAGCTGAGTCAATTAAGCCTGTCCGTCTGAGGCGGCGATCGGCGTCTTCGAGAGAGAATCATTTGGAGGATTTATAGACCTTTAAAAGTTGGCGATGGATTCCACCCGAATCAATCTCGAACTGTATGAGGGGATCCTAGTCTAGTCAAGCGCATAAAACAACAGAGCCTGCGCTGTTTAGGACATGTCAACCGGATGGATGAAGAAGCTCCAGAAAAAAGGCGTACTAGACGAAGGCGGATGAATATGGAGGAAAAGGCAAAGTGGGCTCGCGAGGAACAGAAGGGACTGGTGGGCAGTAATAGCAGTGGGCGAGACCGTCAGGCATATGTTATACAAATATCGAGCCAAAAGAGAGACCAAAAATCCAAAAAGCAGCTAGTGCTGCTAAGATACCTGTTAAATTGCTGAAGACTGGCGAAATATTAGTAACATCTTTACTTCCAAAAAGGAAACTTCAACATGCATTTTGTCAACCATTGAAAATAAATACTATATACGTCATTTTAATGCCCGTATGAGGGTATTTCCCAATTTGCGGGGGTGCCAATATTAAAAACAAAAGAGTCAGCAAAGCTAACCTCGTCTGTGTCGAAGTTTAAATACTCTTGAAAAAAGCTCGCTTCATCGGTTAGTGATTTCAACCAAACTTCTCAGATCAGATTTAAAATATTTAAGATTAACAACGACAGAGTTAAGAGGGCATATATGAAAAATCCATTTTCCGGCCGATCATTTCTATGGCAGCTTTTTGTGACGGGCGCTCTAAGTTATATGTTCGCGTAGAAACAGACAGACGGGCGAGGCTTATTTGACTCAGCTCGTCATGCTGGTCAAGAATATACATATATACTTTATGTGGTCGGAGATGATGCCTTCTAAGCGTCGCAAACCCCTAGCTCTTACCGTCTTAGACAGACAGACCGCTGGACATGTGGATAGAAGGACATGACTATTTCGACTCGGCTCTTAGTGCTGATTAAGAATATATATTCTTTCTGGCGTTTGCCTTTGGCACCGAAGACCCTTGAAGACCCTTACAGTTAACATTTAGTGTTGGCTTAGGTGGGAGAACACATCTGCAGACTCTACAAAATGCACCAGTCAGAGTTAGATACTCTTGTACATGAAATTAAAATTTAAAATTATTTGACGAAACAATAAGCGAGTTAGTTAGGGTCGCATATCACAGTCAAAAATTGATCCATGCTAGCGATTCACCTTTCTCATATTTATTGGCCCAAAAATTGTGAAACATGAAAATTTATATAAATATATTTTAAAATATTTTTTGAATCTGGCGCCAAAGAAAACAGAGCATACTTGTAGGGGGCACCTATGTTAAGGTTGTTGGCTTACTAAAAAAAATACTAGATTGTCGAGGTGTACTTAGAAATGCGCGCATAACTTTGTCAAACGGTATCCAAATTCATTGGGACAACAACCGTTCAACGGAGAATTAAATGGGCTTTTATAATAAATTTTAAGAAAAATCGCATAGAATAAAATAGTAAAACCAGTGATGGTCAAAAGCACAAATTTCCCAAAAAAAAAAGGAAAATGACAGATCTGTAAGCCGCATTTCTCAGCCATCGGGAGAAATTAGTCAAACCATTGATTAAAATGTATTAGATTCCTTTCGTCGCTACCGGAATTGATAAGGATATGAACAATCGGACGGTCCATTCGCGAGTTAAATCTATTTAAGTGAGGTACAAAAGCAAAAAGCGGTTTTTGGACCATAACTTCAGATTTTGGGGGTGTTAGGAGAAAACCAAGTATGAGGAAATGCTATACTCGACCTGCTCTACAGCGTGGGGTAGGTCATTTCGAAAATATATTTTCGCTGTAACACTGTGTTATTAATTAAATTTTTTATTTTTATTTTATTTAATGTTAAGTTTAGGCTTTTAGTACAAAAACTAACATAACAAAACAAAAAAAAAAACGAGAGCGTAAGTTACAGTCGGCTCTAACCGACTTCGATATACCCGTTACTCATGAAAAAACATGTTTTACAGTGTTCCCGCGTTACTTAGTGTGACCATCCAAAAAGTATGCAACATTTTTAGGGTGGTAGCGGGGAGGGCGCTAAAAACTTTGGTGAAATAACTTTTTCTTACACTTGGTATAATTTGTATTGGTAGGAAGTGTAAAGGGAGTGTTATTGGTGAGGGTTTAGCCACGCCCATTTTATCAAATCTCACATCTAACGGTTTTATAAAGCCGTAAACAAAATTTCAAGTCGAAATATCTACTAAAAGTATTTTTGGCCGCAGTCTCCATACAAGCTGGCCCACTGTGCAACGGTCGGAAAATTCCCGTAAAATGTCTTACATACTTTTGCACAAACTTAATATACTCTATGTACCTACTGTACAGAGTATAAAAAGAGGATTCGTTATATACACTTTAAACTCTAGCTCTAGCATAAACACTCTGTGTTCCCCTAGTACAGAGTATAAATCTCTTAGATTCCATATATCTTTAGATTTAAGGGGGTATTCTCCATGTCGACGCTGTATTTTGGACCTTTTTTAAAAAAACTCTTATTTGAAAACTGAAAGAGTTTTTCCAATTCTTTTTTTTATTATGTTACAAACAGATTAAAGTAAACAAAAAAATTTGTACTGCTTCGATACGAGAGCTGTTCAAAAAGTTCTCGGCCGTCAAAGTGGAGGGTCCAAAAAAAGGTATAGTGCTGGCGACCACGATTCCACTTCTCCAGGTTGTGTGAAATAAAAACTAAGAACGGCGTTATAATCAGTATAGATGAGATTCTGGTCTGACCCTCCAAAGCAATTTTGTGATTTTGAATGAAAAATTAAAATTCGGTTTCAGACCAGAATGGTGACAATTCTGCGTAGATTTCACGTTGAATCATCAACGTCGGTTCAGTGTAACTGGAGATTCCACGGCCGCCAGTTCGAAAAACGGGGTTTCGAAATAAATGCGTTTAAAGTTTGAAGTAATTTGAAAATTGCTTGTTTTAACGAAGACATTGCACAGTGGTCGCTCCCATAGGCCAAAAATAAAAAAATCAAAGTCAACATTTAGGCTTGAAATGAGTCAACACTAACTCATAATAAAACTAGCTATTAAACTGCATTCTTGTTTTTTTTTTCGCTAACCTTCCTGTCAAAGAATAGCATCAAAAAAGAGAGCATGAAATTATTTGTTTTTGACAGCTTGAACAACTTGCAAGTTATGTTCGCAAATAAAATGAAAAATACGCGTTTTAAACGGAATGCTCGTCCAATGGAAGCAATTAATATTGTAAAGAAAGGTATTAACTATGTTTTGTGACAATTTGCGGGTAGTTAACGTGTTGTGTAAAAAAATGAATGTAACATAGATACCTGTTTAATTATAAAATCGTGTGAAAATAATAATTTCATTTAAGCTTTTAGTTGTGAAGATAATCGAAGCTAACGATAAAATTTATACTAAAATAATCGTCAATATCTACAGATTATAATGGTTTAAGTTTTAGCTGCAGAAACTTGCAGATTGCTGTGTTATCTGTATAAAAGCGGCTTCGCTTTTTTCGGTTCTCTTTTTTTTTGTATGTGTAACTGTGCTCATTTGTACCGTTTGTTGGGATTATCGTCTGTGCGTTTTTGTGCCATTTATTGTAATTGTCTTCTTGGTTCCTTTTGTGAATATTTAAATGTTTTGTTGCGATTTAGTTGATATTTTAATGTTATGGTAACATTTTTTATTATATAAATTTCTGCTTTAGTGGTTTCTTGTGAGTGTGAATTTAGGCTCATGTATTTATTTGATAATTGAGAGAAGATTAAAAAAATATCTGATATTTTAGAATTGAAGATCGAAAGCGAAGGCTATGCAGTTAGAACTGAAAATTTAAAACAAATGGAAGAACGCGTATATTATTTCTGCAAGAGTATTTAACAAATTGGCGAGAATGCAGTCGAAAAAGAAATACAGTTTTGGAAAAGCATTCTGATTGGCTGGCGAAAAATGTTGCGGTTTTATTGAATTGTTATGTATAAATACCTATAAATGTTAAAGGTCATGGTGGTCCCAGGGCAAGTTTTTCGAATGTGTTCAAGACGAAGAAAGAGAAGACGGATAGCTGAGGAAATCGATGACAAGATCAATGAGCCAGCAACTGATTATTTGCGCGAAAAATTTGTTTGTTTATGTTGGGATGGTTTTTTGTGCTTTGCATGGACTTAGGCACACCCACTATGTGTTTTATTACTTGTTATAATATTATAGAATTATGAAAAAAAGATCCACTATGATATCTCCACTGGAAGTATTTTTGGCCGCTCGCTCCATACAAGCCCGACCACTGTGCATTGGTTGACAAAAAGCCCGACCAAGGCAAAAGCTGAAGCGGGGCGGCGGGCGTCTCCAGGGCGCCGGGCGTCGCGAGGGGGCGGGGGGGGCGTCGGTCGCGGCGCCGGCGCTCACGATTCTGAAGAAGTTCCGGGCCGTGGGGAGGGTGATGGGCCGGCGCGGCGCGCCGCCCGTGGGATATGAAGCGGTCGTGGGGAGGCGGCGTGAAGAAGCCGCGGGGGGCGCGGGTCGCGGGCGAGGCGGCGGATATATTTCAAAAGTGATGTACAAATCTCCTAGAACAAATTAAAATTAAAAGCGAAAAAAAAATAACCTATACTTACTAATGCGTGGTATCAATTTATTCAAATTATGCAGAATTTTAGAAACTTGCAAAATAAATAAAATTTTGCCAATTGCAGATGGTATACGAAGCGGTCAAACAATGAGGAGTCAATGCAACACATGCTGGCTACTGGAAGGGCAAAAATAAAAGATGGGACTCTCATCGTATCTGCCGCAGTGAAAAGCGATAATGGAGTATTCTACTGCACCGCAACAAACTCGGAAGGTACCGAGACCTTCGAGGTAAACCTGTTGGTCACATCCCCATTGACGGCCAGCATACAGCCCAGTATACAGACAGTTAACCTTGGTCATACTGCTGACTTAGTGAGTAAAGTGGCTCAACAATTATTTCGAATGGCTTATTTAATAATTTCGCATGATTTTCGCAGATTTGCAGTATTTCTGGTTTTCCGAAACAGAACATTGTTTGGTTGAAGGACGGCAAGACCCTGCGATCAGGAGCTCGCGTGCGCCTCCTATCCAAGGAGCATATACGCATATCATCCATCGTCAAGGAAGATAAGGGAATGTATCAATGCATTATCAGGAATGACTTGGAGTCCACGCAGAGTTCCGCAGAATTGAAGCTTGGAGGTATGCAGTGCACATTTGATATTGATTAAGTAACAATTAACGGTAATGTGCGTTTACCACTTCTATAGAGGTGGCGCCCCAATTGCTTTACAAGTTTATTGAGCAAACCATGCAGCCTGGGCCTTCCGTTTCATTGAAATGTAGTGGAAGTGGTAATCCCACCCCCAACATCGTATGGCACTTGGATGGGTTTCCTCTGCCGAATGTGAGTATGATTTCCGCAAGCAGTTGACTCTTAACTTATTTGAGCATTACAGAATGATCGCCTCATGATTGGTCAATACGTGACCATGTTTGGCGATGTCATAAGTCACGTGAATATTTCGGCTGTCAAGTCGGAGGATGGAGGAGACTACGAATGTAAAGCGATTTCTCGAGCAGGGGAAGTTTCACATTCTGCTCGTTTGAATATATATGGTAAAAGTCTTTTGATTTGATCTGAAATATTTACCACTCTGACATTACTTACAGGAATGCCCTATATACGGCACATGCCAAAACTATCGGCAGTTGCTGGTAAAGCATTTACGCTAAAGTGCCCGATTGCCGGATATCCCATTGAAAGTGTTTATATTGAAAGAGGTACGTGTGCATAATACCTTATTTACTGCACATGTAATACTTACCAAATACTTTCAGAGGGGATAAGACTGCCGATAAATATATGACAGCGTGTACAAAATGGAACGCTTACAATCGAGAACGTACAACGTGCTGCCGATCAGGGCACATACACTTGTATCGCACGCAATAAGCACAACTACACCTCGCAGCGGTCGGTAGAAGTTAAGGTGTTAGGTAGGTTGGACAAATTACACACTTCTACCAAAACTGTGCATACCTGAGGGTTCGCAGACGCATGCTAATTCGCAGGATAATCACGAGATTGACTGACATCTACAGTAATCGATTAGTGAGGAGACTGGATAGCTAGTCCTCACGTTTATTGCCCTTTCAAGGAGCCAACAGTAAAATACCTTATGCATCACTGCTGCGGAATTTACGAGTAAAAATCAATATATCAATGGCTATTAAGCTTGAGAGATATTTGAACTTTGTATCATCTGCCCTTAGATCTAATCATCATCGGTTGGTGAATGCAACTGAGGCTAATGCTTTGTTAAAGCGTAGCAAAACTTGGGATCGATTTAGGTATTCAGTTTATTGTGCGGACGACTTCTATCTTACCGTCATCTTAGTGCAGGGCTCAAGGGGACAAATAATGTACTTGTAAACGATAGAATTCAGCCGATTTACTTTCTTTCTGCACTTACTTATTCACAGATTCATACGTCTGCTCGCTTCTGTGGTAAAGCACGAGTGACTTCGGTCACCTTTGGCTAAAGTCTTGCAGGCCCTATTTGAGAGCCTCAAGTGCCAGGAGTTAACCCGCTGCGTATTGGAGAGCAGAACAGTTAGAATTGCTCAAAATTTTTTTGGGTGGCAGAGTAATTTGAGAGCTAACGACGAGAGCCCGATTTAGCACAGCGAAAAACAATATCAAATTCATTTTGATATTCACCTGATTAAAATGAACTTTTTAAAAATATCAATATTTTAATATCATTTTGACAAGAAAATAATATCTTCTTGATCCAAAATAATATCATTCACTTAAATTGATTTTAAATAATTTCAGAATGATACTGAAAATGTTTTAATTAAAGGGTGATTTTTTAGTTATTATGTTTTTGGCAACACTCGTTTAAACAGCTCACGCACGTTTCGTGTTTTGTTTTCCTGTCAAACATCTTCAGTTTGGTCTCTAATTTAAACGTGAATCGTCTTACAAACGAACAACGCTTGCAAATTATTGAATTTTATTATCAAAATGCGTGCTCTGTTAAGAAAGTTCATCGCGCGCTTCTTCCATTTTATGGTCAGTTTAATCGACCCACTGAAGCGGCTATTCGGGCTATTGTGACTAAATTTCGCACCAAATTTACATTGTTGGACATTAAACCACCAACACGCTTACGTAGAGTGCGAACTGAAGTAAACATCGCAGCTGTATCGGCCAGTGTTAATAATGACCATCAATATCGATTCGTCGCCGTTCGCAGCCGTGTTACTTAACAACGTGGAAAATTTTGCGGAAGGATTTAGGTGTGAAGCCTTTCAAAATACAGCTGGTGCAAGAATTGAAGCCGAACGACCTACCGCAACGTAGAATTTTTGGTGAATGGGCTCTTGGAAAGTTGGCCGAAGATACACTTTTTTACCGAAAAATTGTGTTCAGCGACGAAGCTCATTTTTGGCTAAATGGGTACGTAAATAAGCAGAATTGTCGATTTTGGAGTGAATATCAGCCAGAAGCATTGCAAGAGCTACCAATGCATCCAGAAAAAGTCACAATTTGGTGCGGTTTATGGGCTGGTGGCATCATTGGACCGTACTTCTTTAAAGATGATGCGAATCGTAACGTAACTGTGAATGGTGAGCGCTACCGTGAGATGATATCCAACTTTTTGTTGCCCAAAATGCAAGAGCTTGACTGCCATGACATGTGGTTTCAACAAGACGGTGCCACATGCCACTCAGCACGCGCAACAATGGACTTATTGTGAGGCGAGTTCGGGACCGGTCAATTGGCCGCCTAGATCGTGCGATTTACCGCCTTTAGACTATTTTTTGTGGGGCTATTTTAAAGCTCATGTCTATACAGACAAGCCCGCTTCAATTGACTCATTGGAAGACAACATTGAAGCATTTTTTCGTGATATACCGCCCGAAATGTTTTAAAGAGTATGCCAAAATTGGACTAAGCGGAAGGGCCATTTGAGGCGCAGTCACGGTCAACATTTGCATGAAATAATCTTCAAACATTAAATTATTTGGACCGAACTATCGATTCAAATAAAGATTTCATGCATTTTTCTGAATTTTATGTGTTTTTTTAAAAAACTTTCCTATAGCTCTTAAAAAATCACCCTTTATAAGTTAAAACATATCGATTTGAGATTTTTCACATATCAATTTGATATTTTTTCATATCGGAGCAAAATTGATAAAAAAATTTGTTTTTCTTGGTGTGGGAAAACAACTATACTGTAGAATATGAAGCATTGTTGAGCAAATATGCTAGCAATCGTTGTTGCTGTTCCAGAGCGATGCGTCGCGTTCTGACTGCCAACTGGAAGCACCGAAAAAGTAATGGAGTTTATCTGAAATTACGGCTTTGTGACGCGAACCGTCTAAAATTTTGCAAGCACGGACAACATTTCATAAACGTATAATAAAACCAGTTTTGGCATTTAGTTCTTAGCAACAAAGTTCAACAACAAAAAACATACCTTATTTTCCTCGATTCCGCTAAAGTCAACTTACGAAAACTTAGATAGATCAGATTTTGAGTCACAACCAAATCGTCTTAAGCCTGGCGTGCTCGTGTCACGGAGAATCTGTTCTCGCAACCATCTACAGTTTAGTGGAGAGTTAATCTTCATTCATTTCTATCTGCACTCAAAGAAGATGAAAAAGAGGGTGACTAACTTTCGTATCATTTGGTTTATAGCTCTACTAAACATTCATATCTCTTTTGAGTCTCATCAATTGCATTCTTTATCTTTTGTTTACAAAAATTTACAAACCGACAAAAAATCTGTTCGTTACTAAACTTGATATGCCAAAGGATGGGCATACTGAAAGCGGAATCGGTATACTCTGATTTTAATAGTGCACATTGAAAATAGTAAACCGTAAAGTCGCAATATTTTGTAAGAGCGCAAATAGCTCTAAAATAAAAAAAAAAATTTTGAGCCAGGAATGGGAAAAATAATCAAACTTTCAAGTAAAAATATCATCCGGCATCTAATAGCCCGCACAGGCCTGTTCCGGATTTCACATTAGGTGAAATCGACTGGGGTACATGCTTCCTCTTCTAATAAAGCTAAATTTTCAATTGTCTAATAAGTTCGCATATGAGTTGCTCAGATAGTTGTTAACTCATTCTGAGGAATTAGAAAATTTGCGTGATAATATGAAAAATCAAGGTATACTAAACAAGGTAGGCTCACTCGCTCTCTCACAACTCCTAATATTTGTGTCAAAGAGAGCGAGACCGAGAGAGTAATAAATTTCAATACAAAGCCTACTAAGCCACTAATTAAATCACAAAAAATTCGTTCGCGGAGATGCTTCGCTTACAACAGTTGCTTACTGACTGAAATTTAACAAGTTGTCAATAGAGCGAGAGAGTGAGTAGGCCTACCTTGTTTAGTATACCTTGATGAAAAATATGCAATCAGATTTCTCTTATAAGTTTTTTGACAGCTTTCTCACAGAAAACTGAGGCATTTTTCAGGCGTATCATATGAGAACTTAAGACTTCAACTGAGTCAACATCAGCATGTACCTCATCCGAATTCACCAAATCTTGTTGAAAGTGACAGCCAGAACAGGCCTGACAGGGATCCCAAGACTTCCTAAAACAAGTAATTATTTATCTATTAGATGCCAATATGTAACCAAATGGTTTCGACCCGCTGGGTTTCTTATTGTTTTCGATAATAATTAAGTTTTTGATTTGAAACACTGAATATTTTTGTGACTCTATCTCATCGGTATTTAAGCCAATGCCAAAATGATGCACGTGCATTAGCCAGTCAAAGAAATCGATGAGCATTTTAATTGCATGAAGCACGTTTCTTTTTTCTTTGATTCCACTATACTTTTAACTGGTAAGGCTTGATTCCCACTGAAATGCAGGAGACGCACTTTTATTTAAACAGGAACAGGCCAAGGCATGAACTTTTATCCATTGATTTGGGGATATTTGTCTGTCAATGGTGCGTTTTATTTTTGGTGTGTGTCATTCAACTACTTTCCTCTCAAATTTGTACTTTATTAGTCTTTAACTCAAATCTGCACATTTTTATCTTTATACTGCACCTAAAACTGCACTCTCAAACGCATTTGCACCCGCACCCGCACTCGCATGGGCATCGGCGACATTTTCTAGGGTTTTCAATCGCCACAGTTGTGAGTTGTGGCTGCTTCTGAGCGCCTTTAAAGCTGCGATCAGCTTCCAAGGTGAGACCCAGCGTCAATGGGTTATTCTCATTGTGGGACATTGCGGTCAGTTGATCATCCCCGCGGTCTTAGCAGCTCTAGAAAAGATATTTGTAAAGAAAACCCGTCTTGGACTAGCTTTGACTCACATCGTTCAGGCTCACGCGCCTATGCTTCGTAGACGCCAAATAAGACTCGAGTAAGGGGAGGAATAACTGACCAATTCACATATGCATATTGCCGTTCTCCTTGCCACAGATGTGGAATTGATATAGATAGAAGTTTTCTTACTCACAGATGCTCCTAGCTCTCTGTTTTCACGGGTTTTAAAATATTGATAGTTTTGTAATTCTGAACTTAATCACGCAGTTCCGCCAAAGATTACACCATTCTCATTCGCCCGCGATCTGAATGTCGGCGACCGTACAAGCATTCAGTGCGTTATTGGCACCGGGGACCTGCCGCTCACATTCACTTGGCTGAAGGACGGACAGCCCCTGCAAGCAACAGCCTCGGCCGACAGTGTCAGCGGTGGGCTTAGTGGTACCGGTGGCGCTGCTGTTGTGGGCTCCGGCTCGCCATCCTCCTCATCCCTCTCTTCACCATCGGCATCAGCAATTGCCCTGACTTACGAACACAGCGTTCCGAATGACAATGGTCGTAGCAGTGGTGAAGGTGGCGGCCTAGTGACAATTCGCCAGAATGATGATTTCACCAGCGCCCTCAGCATCACAAGTGTGACGAGGGCCCAAAGCGGCAACTACACGTGCCGCGTGCAAAACGACGCCGCAACTGTAACGCACTCTGCACAGCTCAAAGTGAATGGTACTTGCAATAGCTTGTTTTTCGTTGTAATATTGTTGTAGATAAATATGTAAAAATGTATCAACTTGAATGTGTGTAAATAGTAAATTGTGATATCGTCTGTGCTCGTTCTTTTATTTGTAGTTTTTTATAGACTTCTCAGTTTATAGCATTATTAACACTTTTACTTTACATCTGACGCTGAATCTGGAGAGCACAGTGATGAGTTTGGCGAACATTTTAGTTCATTTCTTATTGCATTTCCCTAAACTTGTAAAATATATATTATTTCTGTACATACTGAGAATGCGGAAGCATACTGAGCTTTGCATTTTTCTTATGATTGCTCTTATGTAAATAGATACGTTAATGGAATGAATGCGAGCCACGTATAAATATTCGTTTATCCCTTTAAGTGTTAGCAAATTAAGTATTCAGTATGCAACAGTGATCCTACAATAAGATCGTGACATTGGATCCATAAGCATCGCACTATCCGCAGTTTTATACTTAAAAACTTCAATGTGTTTGTTAGTATTTAAGTAAGACTTTTTCCAAAATCATTATATACGGGTATTGAACGGAAAACACAAAATTAAAGATACTTCAATTGGGGTTTATATAATATGTTCAATTTTTATTCTTGAAATGTATATCGTAACTGCATTGTCCGACGAGTTTTTTAAATTTTTTGCAGTTAAATTTTTCTGTATTTATTTGCCAACAGCCTTAAAACTTGATAAATCTTTTCAAGACGAGTTCCAATTTAATACTCTCGCAAATCTTATTCGATTGGATTCAAATCAAGATAGTTGGCTGTAGAAACTTTTATAACAGCATTTATTTCTGGATAGGTTGCCTCGAATGAATAAATTATTTTATTGGTTCATAATGAATTTGGCATTGTACTCATTATTCGCAAAACTAACCGAATATTGCCAAAATATCGAACACATATTTTCCGCTCGGCCTCAATTGGTATTGCAGGCTCCATCTTGAAAGTTTTCCAACAAAAAGAGGATTAATATTTACAATAACTCTAGCACTGCGGAAAACTCATGCCAGGAATTTGCTATTTATTTCCTGTGTGTGAAACACAACTAAGAACTGTTCATTATTTAAATTTAAGCATATTTAAAAGTGGTAAAGCTACACTGCTAGCCACTTAAATAGAACACCTCTAAAGTCGATTTTCTATAGTTAATTGCTTAACCAAGCCATCTAGGAAAATAATTTTTGTGTTCTTATAAAGTTTATTTAAATGTAGTAATTTGACGAAAATTACAAAATTATTTAAAAATTGTAAGTATACAAAAAACATTGCTAAGGCTGGAATGCAGTGGCGTAGATAGCTTTTTGTAATGGGGGGTGATGAATTTCTGAATTTTTTTTGCTTTTTTGTTCATTTTTATTTATTGTTATCGGTAATCGTCTAGTATTCCGGCCTTCTATCAGAAAATTAAAATAAAAAAAGAATCTTTCGATAGACCGCGAGTTATTTCGAATTTTCATAAAAAAAAATTCGGATTTCATCTATGGAATCTTTTTTGAAGAATTTTGAAAAATGCAGGTTTTGTTATAATAGAAAAGTATGCAAAGCTTTTTGTCAAATGTCAAACAAATAATGAAAAATAAATATATTGAATCGACTTACTCCAAGAATAAAGGGCAATTAATTGCCTAATATAAGTCACCCTTAGCTCAAAAAATTTCTTTGATGGACCGCAAACTGTCAAGAATAAACATGCAATAAAGTTTTGGCGATCAGCTATGGTTTCTTTTTAAATCTATATCTTTAAATCAAAATTTAAAAATTTTAATTTGAGCTCAAATGCTTTTCATAGTCTAAAAAATGTTTGAAGTGCGGGGCAGACTGATTGGTCATAAAAAGAATGATTTATAAAAAAATTTCTGGTTAACAAGGGTTTTTCAAAAACTCACACCCACACAAACCATAAAAATGATCTCGCGGGATGTAAAGAGCGAACTGCCACGTTTGACCGCAGAAAAGAGCAATATTTCCAAAAATTCCGTTCCACATATTTTGTCAAATATTTCCAAAATTTTTCAACTAATGTTGTCAAGTGGAAAAATAATTTTGAAGCAAAGTATAGGAAAAAAAGCGCCGCAGTCAAAAATTTTTTTAATCGCTAAAACAATAAACATTCAACTCGTGTTAACTTCCCACAGGAAAATAATTTGCCCATATTTTAATAAAAGTTTTGCTTATATTTTAATAAAATAAGGGAATTTTTCGGCCATATTTGATCAACTTATTTATGTAGGAAACAATAATTTGTGATTTTAGCTGACTCTAGGTCGGAAAAAGTTGCGCTCTGCAACTTATGCATTACACATCAAAAAGAACTGGTTGCCTATACGGTGCCGTTTCATCATCCTCCCTAGGAAACAATAGTTTTAGATTTAAGTCGTGTAGAATCTGCGATCATGGCCAGGCTTTCGTCAAAATTTTTGCCCAAAATATTTGCCTCTGAGACCTCTGAGACCGTTCGCAGAAAGATAGAAATTTCCTGTCGTCACAGTACTTCAAATAATTGGAAACACCTTGGCTTTGCTCTGATGCTCATGTGCTGTCAGAAAGCGTTTCTTTCTATGTAAAATACTGTGACGTCTGTCGTTCTGCTCACTAGGCTTTATTATTTATTTGACATCGGATGACTAGCATAAATTATAGCAACAATACATATTATTTATGAAACCTGAATTTTTCCAATTTCATTTGAAAAGAAAACATGTACATATGTACCAAACATGAACCCTGCGATTGTTTTCCATGAAAATTCTTGCTATCTATCGAAGGAAATTTTTAATAAGTTTAAAGGTAGGAATTAGTATGCCTTACTATAACCTTATCCTATTTTTTAATTATTTATTTTACAAAATTAGGTCAAGTTTTTAAAATATTTGCTTTGTTCATCTTCGATTTCGTCCCTTGTAATTCCGATTTGTAAACTCAATGGGGGGGGGGGGATTGATCATCTTAATCACCCCCCTATCTACGCCACTGCTGGAATGACACTTTAAATTTATAGAGACAATTATTGTCGCAATTTTTTATTAATAAACTAAATTTACTGCTGTGTATTATTCTAGCCTTTTCAAATACATTCTACGGCGAATTATAAATAAAAAATTGCGACAATAATTGTCTCTAAAAATTGAGAGTGGCATTCCAGCCTAACCAATAAGTTAAAAATTGTGGAGTCTTCATTTGGCACCACTTGAATAGGACACTTTAACTAAAAACCATTTAAGAATATCTCAATCCTTATCAAATAACAACAATTTAAGTAATAAAATTAGAAATTATTAACATGTTTTAAAAAAAAAATTTTTTTTAATAGTGTGTTGAGCCACCTTTTTTCTCCAAAACTTCACACATTCGTTCTGGAAGCGATGCATACAATTTTCCCAAATAATTCAACGAAAGCGAGCTCCATGCTAATTTAATAGCTTCAATTCATATACATGACGTGTTAGCCATCCCCACACATTCTCAATGATATTCATGTCCGGAGAATAGGGTGGCCTGTTTAATACCTCCACGTTTTGGCTCGCTATGTACGATTTAACAATCCGGGCCGTATGTATCGGGGCATTATCATGTTGATAAATCCATTTTAGATTTCCAAAAAGAGTTTGGAAGTGTAGAAAGCCCTCTTTCAATATAGGGAAGAGTCTCTGGTTTTTCACTAATAACTTTTTTCCAAGTCAACATTATGCGGTGATATGAACATCATTGTAAAGCTAGAGACTCCAGCTAACTTTTAGACAAATGGAAAAAAATTTGCAGCCATGTATATGAAGTGATGATTTTTGGCCAACATTTTTTTGTACCCGGTTGTGGGCACCTTTGTAAAATCGCTAGAAATGGAAAAATTGAAGTAAAATAGCCATGAATTGATGAAAAAAAACGTTTATTTATATAAGAAGCCTTCAGTGGCAAAAGAACAAAAAATAATGGCCTTCAGTGGCAAAAAGATCAAAAAATATTATGGCCCTCAGTGACAAAATGAAAAAAATTATTCCGAAACGAAATTTTTGCATGCGAAATAGCTGGCCGTCATGCCAGCGCACTTCAAATGCACAGGACGATCGCAAACTTCGCGATGAATTGAATTTGCAGCGGTCAGTTTTTTTTGGCAACAGCGCCAAACAAATCAAACAGAAGTCGACAACTTCGTCTTCTTCCGATGACGCTTTTTTCTTGGCACCGCGTTTGGCCGACGGCTTTGCTGGTGGTGTTGCCTGTCGTCTTCCTGGGGGATCTTCTTCTAGTGCGACTCAGTATCACGCGCACGGCTGCACGCTAAGCTGATTTTTTTGCCGTGGTTTGCATTGGCTTGCGACCGCGATTCGATGGCTTTTTCGGAAAGTTCCTTTCACCGGCCCAATTTCATCCAACAGTGATAAGCGGCTAGCCGAAGACGCTCTTGAAGTGGATGGTTCGGGGGAGGTTACCACCTCTTCTTCTCGCCCAATATTGGGATCGGCGGAAACTATGATACGACGCTGATTGTCTTCATCAAGATCAGCTTCTGTGGCGACTTATACTGCATTTCGTTCGACAGCCTTAATGAAGTCAGCTTCAATTTCTCAAAATACCGGATCAAAGTGGTTCGAGGAAGCCCATCGAGTTGACGTCCTTCTTATCGATGAGGTGCTTAAGGCACGACTTTTATTTTTTTGTTGATTCAGCAAATTCACAAAAATCGACACTACAAAACACATATTTCACATGCCAAACAAAAACTTTAACACAAAAACGAGGGTGTCCCCGAAAAATGAAACCACTTATTCACAAATGACCAAACACTCACTGAAACGATATCACATCACAAAGTACACTTAATGGACTAAATAACAAAGTACAATACTCACCACTTTTCAATGTTTTGCTTCGATTTAACGCAATGTGCAAATTGAAAAAAATAGAAACTCGGCAAAATTTTCACGATTTTTTGTATTTGCTCACAGCAAGAAACCAAATGCGTGTTTACACTTCGGTATTGGCTCAGATTATGTGTACTGTCAAACTACAAGTTTGACATTACTCAGTTTGTCGGCATCTGTTACCTGTCATAAAATAGACTGGGGTGTCCACAACCGGAGCGTGTCCACAACCGGAGACTCTCCCCTATCATTATAACACAACGCATTCATGGTGGTTGGAACAAATTTAAGCTCACAGGTGCCACAATAGGAAATAGCCCCCCACACCATAAAACCTCCAGCACAGCTGTGCAACTTATCAAGATGGCGTGGTTCTTTTCGAAGATCATGAAATTAGTAGCTGTAGCCATCGGGGCCCTCCAAATTAAACTTTTTTCCGTCCGAAAAGACCGAATGCCACTACGAAGTCCAGGTCACATGTGCGCGAGCGAAAACAAGGCGTTGCAACTTCCGAGCCGGGTTAAGAGGTGGCTTCTTCTCGATGTTTAGTCTCTTCAGGTGTGGAGCATTATCAAAAATACGACGCATGGTGGTCAAACTTGCTTAATCGTTGCATTTTTCCCTTATCTTCCACACTGTGGGTGCTGACCTTCATGTTTTTACCATAATTAGCCTCATTATTTCAAGAAATTGCTATGACGTGGCGGCTCCTGTCGATTTTTTTTGCTATTTTGGCAATAGATAGGCCAAAATCCTTCTAAACTTGGATTTTTCCTTTCTCCGACTCAGATAATGAAGTGCCACCCCCCATTTTAATTTTTCAATTTAATACACACTTCAAATAATGCTCGCCAAAGATAATATAGAAACAATACCGTAACTTGACCATTTCGAGTTATGAGCAGTTGTAAAGAGAGCATACGGGGTGTCCTATTCAAGTAGCGAGCAGTGTAACTTTGGTCTACCCTTGTAGATTTTTAGACATTATGGTATGATATTTGATTATATTTCAAATTCACTTAAAATGGTCTAAGAAAACCCTATTCTTTAAAAGACTTTCTTTAATTTCCGACGGAAGCATTCTGCTCGAAGCAGGTACTCCATACTTTACACTTGGGGATGATATATCTATAGCTGAGCATGAATCTTCGCAGTGCGGTCGGGATGGCTCTAAACCTTACTGCTGCATGTTATTATCTGCTAAACTATATAATGCGATGATCGCTAAGTAGCTTACTACTTCTCGGTTGGTCGCCAATCAGATGAAGTCTTCATTGGTCGTATACAAATCCGAAATACATTCGGCTCAGAGAATCTGTTGGAGTGTAGCAATAATTAAATAAATTTAATTAAACTATTTTACAAAAATTATATATTGATAAAGGGTGGCTGTGTTGGGAATACTCGATTAGATTTTATTTCACACAGCATCTTAATTGTCCCAATATATTTCTGAGCTAAGTTCAGATGTTCTTTCAATCCACATATGCTATCGATAAGACCTATTTCGTACTCAGTATTATTTATCGATCCGCCACAGAAATGGTGAAGTTCGGATAAACGATAGTTTAGTTATAAGGAAAACTAACAATTTTGATGGTTAGCACTGGCCACAACGGAGATTGTCAGCACTTCACACACTTAATGGGTGGTTTGCCACTGTTAAACACAAACTTTGGGGCTACAGAGTTTTTTAAGTCGGGCTTGACCGACTATAACCGATGATATAAATATGTGTTAAATTTTATTACAACTATGCTATTATTATATGTCAAATGGGAACAACAAACATTTACACTCATATCTAATACTTTATAATTTTTTCTATACCCAAAGTTCCTATCTAAATACACACTTATCTTCTATATATACAAACATTTTTCCTTAATTAATTTTTTTTTATTTCATTAATTGTTTAGTTCCCCCGCGTATCTCACCTTTTGCTTTTGAGGAGGAAATAACAGAAGGCATGCGGACACAGATTATGTGCTCCAGCAGTCAAGGCGACCAGCCCTTTAATATAACTTGGCTCCGAAATGATGTGCCTATCAAAAGTAACCCAGTTGTTGCGAAAAACGGCGCCAGCGTCATCGAACCAGTCAGTTTTGCGACAGATAGAGGCAAAGAGTTTTTACCCCCGGATCCGTCTTTGACAATCAACCAATATGCCCCCTTTTCTAGCATATTGTCGATACATAACGTCTCTTCCCGACACAACGGTAACTACACGTGCAGTGTAGCCAACCATGCTGGCTCTGTTCACTATACTGCCGTTCTTTCGGTTTCGGGTAAATCAAGTGTAACTATTTCCTTCTAGCAAGGGTAAATCGCGCACTTATTCTATATTGTAATCTGCACTTGAACACGCAAGAAACACCGTAAATATCGTAGAAATCGCACAGGCACGCAACTGCCACCTCAATGAATGTTATTAAAACTATTTTAAAAGTCTTTCATGAAATTCAACTAAGAGCTTGAACAATTTCCAGCGGACATATCATTTAAGGTTTCAAAATATTGGTAATCGCTGGTAACAATGCTTTTGGACACTGCCAAAGCCTTTTTTATAAAACTAGGTTTTAAATTTTTCTGTACACAAATGCTACCATATTTTGCTTTGCCACTGGTAGGTAACTAAAAAGAATTGGGCTTATCAACAATGGAAATTGTTACTTGGAACTAATCAGTATATATTAAACAATTTAATTACTTTTATAATTACTTAGAAAAGTGTATCTGAATTATAAGATTATTGTGTAGTTAAACTTATTATGAATTTAAAAGGTGAAAGATCTGATTTTTGACTACTCAACTTTCAAATTATTTTAATATCATTTGTGTACTATTAACACAAATTTAGCAAATTATTAAAACCAAAAATTTAAAATTTATGAATCGGTACCATTTTCTAACTCAAAATCTCATACACCAATTAAAAACGTGTATGTCAGAACAGATGGGGCTTAATTCAAATTAATTGATGTAAATTTTACAACTGAAATACGCTTGCAATTGACTTACTCCTTTTCCCATAGCTTAATGATCTTTATTTGAATTTTGATCTTCTTTTATACATTTGGCTTATATATTGTGTCAGATGTGTCACTTTTCTATGGTCTAGTCTATTTTTGAACGCCCAGCGGAATTGAGAGACAAACAATTTCTGAATAAAAGTACTTAAATGTTGAAATATTCACTGAATAATTCAGTTTTATTTAATAGAATCTATTTATAATAAAATTAATATTTGTATATCTGATATACCACAACCGGTGAAGTTTTTATTACGATTAAAAAAGCGTTATTAAGAATTTATTTTTAAATATATTAAAAATGGAAACCAATGATAAGAACAGAGCTCTGGATTAGACCTAACACAAACGTACCAAAATACAAAATATAGGAACTAGGAGCACCATGCACAAAGCACTTGGCACACTGTAGCACACTGCACCTGTACGATTAAGATTACGTAAATTATTTAATTTGCTTATGGCGCATTTTCCATAACAATATTATTAATACATACATGTTACTTCATATCGGGGATCCAAGCCGGTGCTGAGCCAAAATTTTTAAGGTCATGGACTTACCTCCTATGCGATGATTTTTGTTTTATAATAAGCGTAAAAAGTAAAAAAGGCGAGTTTTAACTGGCGCGTTTAGTCTCTAAAGGTTTTGTGAATAACTCATACGCAGTGTTGCCTTTTATGTTATATTTGTTTCATTTATATATAGTCGGCGTTGATTTTATTTAAGAACTATTCGAATTTGACAAATAATAAATGACAACTGCTATATGTTATTTCAAAAGATAACAGCAATTAAAATGAACTAATAATTTCGTTGTAAAAATATGTATTGATAACATGACGTATGAGTAATTTTTTTTTTAAGCATTAAGAGTTTTTCCAATTCTGTTTTTATACCCTGTTCTCAATAAAAATGGGAAAAAGGGGATCATGAAGTTGTGCAAATGTATGTAACAGCCAGAAGGAAGCACCTCCGACCCCATTAAGTATATATATTCTTAATCAGCATGAACAGCCGAGTCGATTTAGCCATCTGTCCGTCTGTCTGTCTGTCTGTCTGTATGAACACGTCGATCTCAGAGACTGTAACAGATAGAGCCACAATTTTTGGCATGTATGTAGGTGTATACTGTACCCACATCGAGTTTGTTTCAGATTTGGAAAATTCCTCCTCCTCCATCTTTTAACAGCGAAAAACTGTCTTTCTCTCTGTATAAATGCGTGAATCTCACAGACTATAAGAGGTGGAGCCACAAATTTTTGCATGTTTATACTAGGTGTATACTGTACCCAGATCTAGTTTGCTCCAGATTTGGCAAATTCCTCCTCCTCCTTCTTCTAACCGCGAATAACTGTCAGAGCTAGAGAGGGTAAAAAAAAAAAATGTACATATAGTGCTAGCGACCACGGCTGTGTGAAATGAAAACTTAAAATGGGGTTATAATCATTATAGATGTCATTCTGGCCTGACCCTCGAAAAAACTATTGTGATTTATTTGACAAAATAGCGGCCATTGAAAATTTAAAATTCGATTTGGGGACTTTTTTTTGTTGCTTACTATAAAAAAATAGTAAATTTTTAGAGCGAAACTCTTTTACGGACGTCAGACTGGGGGAGTAAATCTTGAAAAATTTTGTCTTTGCGACAGATTCTTTTGGGTATGTCTTTGAATTTTGTATTTGCCAAATCAGCTGCTTTTATCACTACAGTAGTTGCAGGTGGGTTGTGTGTGGAGTGGGATAGTGTGAGGTGGAAGTGGTGGGTATCTGGTGGGAATCAGGTGAAGATTTGGTGGGGATCTGGCGGGGACTTGGTGCTGATCTGGTGGGGATCTGGTGAGGATCTGTGCTGATCTGCTGGTGATCTGGTGGGTATGTGGGAAGCTGGGGGTGGAAAGAGTGGCTGCATAGAGGTAAATGTTGGACAGTGATTTAACAAGGGACTTAACAGTGACTGAAAAATGACTTAAAATGATTTTATAGTGACTTAACAGTGACTTAAGTGACTTAACAGTGACTTAAAAATGACTTAACAGTGACTTAATAGTGACCTAACAGTGACTAAACTGTGACTTGACAGTGACTTTACAGTGACATAACAGTGACTTAAAAGTGTATTTACAGCGACTTGATAGCGACCTTTTTTTTTAATTATATAACATTTAGTCAAAGTTTTTGTGCTTTTTACAGCGCTGGCTCAAGGTCAATGGTTGATAACAATTTAATGCGATCAACACAATTCAGCACAGATAGCACACAACATTACATCGGAATAGCATTTGGTATGTCTGGACAATACTGTTTCGGAATTTGTCCACAAATCCTCATCAGCAGACTTCTAAGCTTATTCACACTCCAACCATGGTATTCTTTTCTATTTAAATGACGATTACGCCAAATAAGGACTTGAGAATTTTTCATTTGTAAATCCAAGCCCCGACTATTTCTGTTATGAGGTGGTCAGCCTGAAAGAATACCATGTTTTATGAAGGAGTGTCCAATGTTATGTTGTTTAAGGGCGGTATCCACGGCTCGCGAAAAATCTCTCGTGAAAAAGTTGATATTTCGCAGATTCCTTACAGAGTCTGCTAAGTCGCTGCTATTAACACGATAACACAGTTTGTTCTATCGATAAACGATTCAAGGTAACCTTGCGCTGCTTTGGCGCTGTAAAAAAAAAACGAGAAAGGCAAAGCTAACTTCGTCTGTACCGAAGTTTTGATACACTTGAAATAGCTTGTCTCAACGGTTAGAGACTTCGACCAAACATCGCAGATCAGCTTAAAAACATTACATATTACCCATGACCGTGTTTGAGAGCAGTAATATTGAGAACAAAACAGTTTTTCTTACTAAAAACCATTTTCCGAACGAACATTTGTATGGCAGCTACAAGAAGTAGTCATCCGATCCGGTCGGTTCCGACATATTAGCAGCGTGCAGTAAAAAGAAGACTCTGTGCAAAGTTTCAGCTCGATAGCTCCAAAACTGAGGGACTAGTTCGCGTAGAAACAGACAGACGGACAGACGGACGGACGGACAGACGGACAGACGGACGGACGGAAAAGCTAATCGACTCAGCTCGTCATGCTGATCAAGAATATATATACTTTATGTGGTCGGAGATGATTCCTTCTATGCGTTGCAAACTTCTGGGCAAAATTATAATACACTTTTCAAGTGTATAAAAAACAGTTCGTAAACAAATCAAAATAATTTATATAGCTTTGACAGAAAATACATAGCAATTATCTGTGCATAACTTTCATATAGATATACCGACTCCGTCTCAACATCAAAATCAGCCGAAGACTTCGCAGCTACCACATCATCGTCAAAGTCAACCAACGAATCTGGGAGGGATAACTCACATTTCGAGACGGGTGTGCTTGGTTCACTTATATCGTGATCCGAAGAAAGAGTTCTGCCATGAATTTATTTAAGCTCACTTTATCAACTTTCTTCCGCATTGCTGATGTATTCGGCAAAAAGGACATTGCGCCGTCAAACTCCCAATCAACGGCACTGGGTTCATTTAGTAAAGTCGACTCCAATGGATAGCCACCTGCGCTACCCGTCTTGAAGCGCTTCGTAGCCGACATTTTGGTGTGGTACCGGTTGCTGTCCTTCAGCGTTACCCATGCATCCTTGCATTCCATCACTTTTAAAAAATATTTTTCGTTAAAATTAATATTTCATTATGTAGCTACATTACTTACCGCTTTTGCCAAGCTCTTCACTAATGTTCAACCAGGCCGCGTTGACTGCGTTGGAGTCTGAGTGATTCTTGTTCGCGTTCGTTTTCTGCCAGTCTTTT
The DNA here is from genome assembly GCA_018904235.1 of Lordiphosa stackelbergi. NCBI lineage: Eukaryota > Metazoa > Arthropoda > Insecta > Diptera > Drosophilidae > Lordiphosa > Lordiphosa stackelbergi. The sequence continues at coordinate 5,574 of JAEIFU010001557.1, read as the reverse complement.
TTGCTGCGCTCATTTTTAATTTGTTTTTGTGGTTGTCTTGCCCGCACAAATTAGAATCGAATCCTATTTTCGTTGCGTCGCCACAAAAAAGGCGTTAACAGCACTAAAGCTACGTTTTTTGTTTAACATAACGTAGTGGCAAACGTAACTATTTGGCCGCATAAGTGTGAAACCGAAATATGAAACGGACACACGAACAAATTGCGCGGTTTTTTTATATGGAGTTTTTCATTTCGCGGCCATTTCACGAGCCGTGGATACCGCCCTTTAGCTAAAACTGCGTTCATATCTTTGGCTGCTGCCAGAATCTGAACTTCGTTCAGTGATAGCTCTGGCGCCAATGACGAGAAATACACAAGGTATTTCGGTTTGTTTGTTGTTAATAGGGAAACCGTTTAGGTTTTTATTACAAACATTAATGGCGTGCCGTCCATTATTTATACATATAAGGGTTTTAGTGACCTGCATTGATTTTAGTCAAAGTTTTTGTGCTTTTTACAGCGCTGGCATAATAATAAGAATACCATGGTTGGAGTGTGAATAAGCATAGAAGTCTGCTGATGAGGATTTGGGGACAAATTCCGAAACAGTATTGTCCAGACATACCAAATGCTATTCCGATGTAATTGAATTGTGTTGATCGCATTAAATTGTTATCAACCATTGACCTTGAGCCAGCGCTGAAAAAAGCACAAAAACTTTGACTAAAATCAATGCAGGTCACTAAAACCCTTATACGTATATAACATTTATTTATACAGAATCCAAAAAGTGTCTTTTTGCCATTACTTAAATCGGTTGTATAAACGTAAGGAGCTTCGCTCGTACCGTGCGTCCCATGACACACACTCTTTTTTTTTTTAATTATGATTGAGGGTCAGACCAGAATGGTGACAATTCTGCGTTGGTTTCACTTTGAATCATCAAAAAAAGGTTCAGTGTAACTGGAGATATCATGGTCACCAGATCGAAAAACGTGGTTTCGAGATAAATGAGTTTATAGTTTGAAGAATTTCAAAACTGCTTATTTTGTTGAAGACATTGATCGACAAAAAAGGCTATATCTTCAAAAGTAGGGCGATATTCTTAAATAACCAAACTTTAAAAAAATGTAAAAAAAAATCGAAAAAATTTGGCACTTTGCTAAGTTTGCAAGTTTGGAAGATTACAGATGAAATTTACTGAATTCTGAAAATGTTTTATTTTTTATTTTTTTTTTCTAGTCCCAAGAAACCAAATATTTTTGATTTTAGAAATAAAAACAGCTTTTTTTCCATTTATGAATTGTATAATCGTCAAAAGAACAAGTTGTTGAAAGCATCAAATGGAAAATTTAGCTAAGGATCTAGAAATCAACGAAAAAAAAGACAAATATTAAATCGGTGTACCACTTCATTGCTCCATTTTACGGAGCATTTCTACTCTTAAATTACACAACCCAACAGTTTTTGTTACGGATCTATTTCGATCATCAGATTTTAAAATGGATTGCACTAAACGAAACTTCATCATTGATTTGTTCCATCAGCTTATCTTTCCAAGACTAAGCGGAAAAACGGTTTTCTAGATTTTTTTCTTCTGGAATTTTCGTAGGCTGGTTCGAACCTGAACCTAGGTTAGGCAATCTGTTAAGCCCGATTAGTGAACCCCAACCCAAAACGTTTCGCAGGTTCCCGATTTATTGAGGGTTTCAGCCGTGGTATGCTTAGTATGCCCTCAAAAACTTTAGAAGGTACGAAATACAATAAATTCGTTTTTACGCCATATTTTGAAAACAAGCGCTGATCCGGTTTTGGAATCTGGCAAGGCTGCACTTCACAAAGTTGCTCATTTTGTTGGCCTGTGTAATTTTTAATTATTTTTATCTGCTCTCGCAATAAATATTATATTTACGAAATTATATAAAACTTCGCCAATCATTTGTATTTTCGCTCTAATGGGTCATTTTGGCTGCCCACTAGTGTAATTACTATCGCCTTAGTTTTATGTCAATATTTAAAAATCATCATCACCAATGAGAATTATCGTTAAAAAAATAAGAAACCTTTTGGATTTGCTTAGACGCTATTACCATTTCAAATTTTCTCTCTACATATACCTCAAAAAATAGCATGGCATGAACCTTTTCAAAAGCGATCATCATTACCGTCCTCTCTGATTGTGAAATTCGTAGTCTTTTAAGTACTTTGTACTTAGCGAAAAGAAAAAGCATTTCGGAACCAAAACTAGTGAATTCGCCCTTAACAAGCGAATTGAGCTTAAGGTTAGGGTGATAAGATATATTTTATCACCTCATTAAGGGTCATCATCAGTGGGTTTCGGGTATTGGTAAGAAATTATGTTGTGTAACGATTAATTGCCACGAACCAAACTGAGAAGTGCAATCCAGCTTTGTAATCTATAAGGTTTTCTTTTTAAAAATCGGGTTGGTTAATGATCCTGTTCCAGTTAAATTAAGAATGGTAGATTTCAAAACTGTTTGGTTTAAATTCTGTCTTATATGTAGGTAAGTAATTTTGTTTATTTTAATAGCATGTGCATGTATAATTTGATGAATTAAATATTCAATATATACTTTTCTATTATAATTGCTTGCTAATAAATTTATCTGAAAACAGTACCTCCTAGGTGGATTCTCAAACCTGTCGACCAAGATGCGATTTTAGGTAATTTAGTAATGATAACATGTAAGGCCGATGGATTCCCACTGCCCACAGTGCAATGGAAGCAGTCAATTGGTACGAGATCTATTCTTTAATATGTTCAAATATTAAGCATTTATATAATCATCAGCTAATATAAGTATATTTATGCTGATTCTGAAACTTGACTTCTTTACAAACTAGAAGGGAGATGAATATTTAAATAGAATAGTGTCCACATCTTTTAAGCATTACTCTACTATTTGGTTTGTTGTAAAGGAAATTCTCCTATGACTACCCATAGTACCAATATCAGAACAATTGTTCACAAATAGTTTGTTGCTCAAAATAAACGGCCATTAAATAGTCTTACATTATGCAAAAGTGCTCCTGCATAACCCAGGGTTCTGAACTAGTAAAATAATATGAACCTAATCACAAAATTTTAATTTTTATACACTTGAAAAGTGTATTATAATTTTGCCCAGAAGTTTGCAACGCATGGAAGGAGTCATCTCCGACCACATAAATTATATATATTCTTGATCAGGACGACGAGCTGAGTCGATTAAGCTTTGTCCGTCCGTCTGTCCGTCTGTCTGTTTCTACGCGAACTAGTCCCTCAGTTTTAGAGCTATCGAGTTGAAACTTTGTACATAGACTACTTTTGGCTGCACGCTGCTAATATGTCGGAACCGACCGGATCGGATGACTACTTCTTGTAGCTGCCATACAAATGTTCGTTCGAAAAATGGGTTTTAGTAAGAAAAACTGTTTTGTTCTCAATATTATCGCTCTCAAACACGTTCATGGGTAATATGTCATGTTTTTAAGCTGATTTGCGAAGTTTGGTCGAAGTCGCTAATAGCTTAAATCACATTTGAACCAGTTCGAAACTGGTCTTGAACCAGTAAAATATCGAACTTCATATTACGAACCTTCAGAACAAGTTTCATGTTCAAAGCTCAGAACTTTTTGAGATATGGTTCTGAACCACGTTTAAACCGGTTCAAAGCCGGCAATTTTGAAAAAAGTCATATCTCCTAAAGTTTTGTAGGTAGAAGGTTTCTACCTTCTAGACATGGTTAGTAACCAAGATTATTTATCGACTTAGATCGCATTAACGCAAGTCGGGTTATAAGAAAAACAAAAAAATTACGATGGGTAGCACTTGCCGCAACGATGATGGGCAGCACTTCACACACACCTTTTGGATTTTATGCCATTTAGGGACACACAGACGCACAAAGGCTACTGTCAACTGGGAGTTGTTTTTTAGTGCCGGTTTTTCTTGTTAAGCCTCCTTGGAATTCCCAAACGGTCATAGCAGCGCTGGCATGAGAAGGCAGCTGCTGAACCGGGAGGTTCTTGAAACAGGTGTATAGTCGACCAGCCTCCTTTGTGGTGATGTGGATTCCTGTTTAAAGTTATTTGCATACGTACTATGACCTCGAGCCAGCTAAACCTTGCAAGTTTGACTCTTCCCAATATCTACAATCTCTGACATTTCCGTAGGTATCCTTACTGCGATCTAAATTTAGGTCTGTTTGACTTTCAGCCTCTACACCATTGTAGCCAAGCTGGAAGAAGCAGCTCAAAAGTATATTTTCTTGTTTCATTTTATCTTTTCTAAAAGATATCGAAGTGTTGATTAACACTGAAAATTATATACAACTGGTTAATACCCATTTTCAAGCTCTTATGTACTAAAACGCCTTTTAACTGTGGGGCAAAAAAGCCTGTCCTAACTATTAAAAGCACTCAAGTTTCAGAATCAATATTACAATATAAGTAATGTGAGCTATTAAAACCAGTATACATTTAATATCTGTATGTATGAAGGTGACTCTGGGGACTATCGCGAGCTAAGCTATGGAATTGGCAACGGGAACTCACACTCCATTATTGAAACACATTCAAATGGTTCACTGATTATATCAAAAGTTGGGCGGGAACACGAGGGCAGCTATTTATGTCAGGCGAGCAATGGCATTGGCGCTGGACTAAGCACACTTATAAAACTAACCGTTCATGGTAAGTATGTATTATGAGACTTTGAATTAGCATGTCTATAACATTTTCCTATTTAATAGTTGGTCCATCGGTTAGTGTTTCCAAAAAGCAGTTTACAATACGACGAGGTGAACGTATAACAATTCGTTGCGAAGCCAACGGTGATCGGCCCCTAGATATTTCTTGGAGAGCTAAAGCAAACCGTATCGACCCAACATACGACATACGATATCACGTAAAAAACTCCCCATTGGCACATGGGGTCTCATCCGAGCTAACAATTCTGCAGACAATTCTAACTGATCGAGGAGAATATTCATGTATTGCCAACAACGCATATGGCCACGATAGAGCTGTTATACATCTGCAAGTACAAGAGCCGCCGAATTTTCCAGTCAATTTACACGTCATGGACTTGGGGAGTCGTTCTGTGACATTGGCTTGGTCGCCAAATGATCAGGATTCGGTTTTATTGGGCGGTGGTGGTGGAAACAACAGGGACTCCCAGCCAATATCTAACTACATATTGCAGTATAAAAAAGCAGGAGGTATGTATTACTCATAATCTTGTAATAATTTCTGATTGTGCAAGACAAGATCTATTTAATGAAATTTTTTAGGTTCTATTAAACTGTTCAACAACATCATTGATCTATTGATTACACTGTATCAAAAAATTGATCGATTCGGTCAGGTCTCAATCGAAAACGGGATTAATAATGGGTTTATACCGGAATGGCTTAAATTGAGCCCGTCGTTTTGATCCCGGTTTTTTCCTTGCCGAACTTAAATTTTTTTCGAGATAGCATTCTAGAACGGCCGCGATGGATTTGCGCCCGATATTCGGGATATATCAATATCGCATTCGAGATTAGAGAAATGTCCATATAAAGAATTGTGTACAAATGGGCCTTACTGA
>JAEIFU010001556.1:0-65080 GCA_018904235.1 Lordiphosa stackelbergi | reverse complement strand
TTAACAATCATATTTGATTTAACTATGCCATTTTTGTATTAAAAATCAATCAGTTTTGGTTTAAATTTAACTAAAAATACCTCAAACACCAAATATCTGTTGGCTCCTTTTATGAATCACTCAGGGAATTCTAACTTGAGATTTACAAGTGGTCTCATGTTTCTAAATAGGAAGATGGTACAATCAGTTCAATACAAGTAGTACTATATGTTTTGCCAAGCTGAGTGCAATGGCGCAATGCGTTGAGATTTGGCCGTCTACATCCAAAGTTCTAAACCCTACAGAGTAAGTACAATTTAAAATACAATTTAATATAATTCTTGTTTTTTTTTTGGTAGAGCCCAATTGGTAGTGGGTCCTGCTTTTAGATTCAAAAAATAATAATTGGATTGAAAAATTAAAAATAACACAGGGCCAACAAAAATGACTAATTTTTGTGAGGTCCAGCGCTATTTGTATTAAATTCTGATCCAGCTTTGTGCACTGATTCCAAAACTGGTCTCGAGTTTTGCGTCTATCAGTTTAGCCAGATATTGTGAAAACATTTGCTGCAGCTTGGCTTTTAAAATTGATGGATGTTACACTGAGCACAATATAGGTGTATTTATAGTTTTTACGCTATATACACATAGTAATGGAGCATTATTAGTAAACCAAAGTGTTAAATTGGCCTCTTTTGTGTTAATTTCATAAATGAGTAGGCTCAGTCTGACTGCCGTGTACTGCCACTTGGGGGCGGCTGAATCTCACAAAACCACTTTACATGTACCCAATGACTACCACAAATTTTTTATTGGCAATCTCGTCGACAGATCAAAGCCACAGGCGTGCCAATCCCGAAATGAATTGAATTTATAGGACATTGATACACAAAAGTGTATGGGAATATTAAAGACTACTTGATCTATCATAGACCTTACATTAATATCATGGAAATACACAACACTCAATCAGTACTAGATCAGAAACAATTTGCCACAAAATTCATATATGCTGAATATCAAACAAATTTCATGAGAAACATTCAATTTATAAATTGAGTCCGGTCAAAAAAAATAGTAAAAATTAGGGGAAGCAACCTTGGGTCTGACCGAAGTTCAAGTTTATATAGCCTTTGGAGCATGAAACATGCCTGCCAGTTTGTTATATGGCAGCTATACATAGAACTGCATCGGATTTTGATCAAACTCTCCATAATTGTGTTGAGACAAGAAAAAGATTCATAACTGAAAGTATAAAGACGCCATCATTGAAAACAAAAAAAAATTACCTAAATTTGTGAAAATTTGTTTTCATAATTCAATTAAAAGGTCGTTCTATGAACAATTTTTGAATATCGGATTTTACTTTTGTTCCACTTAGCTGTATGTGTAATAACTTAATTCAAAGTAAAACTAAAAATTCGAACTTCCAACTTATGACTGATCTAGTCAAATGTCGTGACAGACCACAAAAGTTACTCGCTTATTAAATGGAGCGAGTTTTGCACTACCTTGCAATTATTGCTCATTCCTCCAAATAATAAAGAGTGGTCAACTTCCTCGTCATATACATTCGCTCAATAGATAGAGTCTTTACTGAAATCTCTCTCCGCCAGGCATTCGGTGAAGTTTGAAAATCGTATTAGTCACACAAGGAGCTTAATTCGAAGATTATAGCAATTGTGTTACTCATTTGACCCATTTGTAGCCTAATTCATAAAATTTTAATGTTTCTTAAGAGGTTGTTTGATATTAAGCAAATATAAATTTTGTGGCAAATTGCTTTACTCTAGTACTGATTGAATGTTATTGTGTGCATTTGCATGACAATTAATGTAAGGTCTATGTTGGAACTGCTAGTCTTTTAATATTTCCTATACACTTTTTGTGTATCAATCTAGTAATCCGCCATAAAATTTAATTCATTTTTTCGGGATTAACCGCCTGTAACAATGTCCATCGACAAGATTTATATGCAAAAAATTCAGAATTTAGAAGAACCAATATTGGGCTACATGCTAGCAAGTGATTTAAATTAAAAATTCAACCACCCCAAATGGCTGGTACACGGCGATTAAGCTTGAAAAATTTTCTATAATTTTATGAAAGTTGCTTCTTCAAAGGCCAATTTAGCCGCTTTTGAAGGCTTACTAATAATGCTCCATTGATTTTTTTAGGCAACCTTAGTATGTATACTGTCGCATAGAGCCATAAATACACATATTGCTGCTCGGTTTTGGGGGGGGGGGGGGGGGTATTACCTCCATAATTTTTAAAAAGCCAAAAAAGCAGCAAAGGATTGTTTTTCCAGCGATATCTTGAAAGGCAAGAGCTGATGAGGGGGGGGGACCAGTTTAAAGGGGAATCAGTGGTACACAAAACTGAATCAGAATTTGTCATCAATAAGGCTGGACCAAAATGGCTGTTGGCCAGTGTAATCAAATTACAAAGATTAAAACCGAAACTGTCACCTTTAAACGCAAAAAACACTTTTTAAAATTTATAACTGTAACCGTATAACCTTAATTAACATAAACGGTTACACAGCTCTACAAATTGAGACCTTTATGAGTATCCCGAGCAGCTTTAATCAATTCCCTGCATGTGTCCTCATACCCGATTACTAGTTGGCATGTCAAAGCCACATCTTAGTTTCCGTTTCCAAAGATAAATTTCCATCTTCTTTCCGTTCTAGAATTTTTGTAGGCCAAACTAAGCATTAATTGCTGATTTTATAAAGCTTATAGGATAGTACACAATATTTAATGAAATGTGAAATGACAACATTCATGGAATGTTGCTTTACCATTTGCAGTTAGTAGAACTATGGCCGAATTTTAAAAACGCTACTTGGATGGCAGAAATCAGTAGTAATACCTTCTCTGTGGTTCTCAAAAAACCATAGGACTTTGGCACTTTTTCCGGTCAATTGCGGGGCTTTTAGTGATGAGCATGGGGAGCGCTTCATCAAGTATAATGTTTCAATTTAGCATTATTGCTGGAATGTTTACGACAAATTGCTGGAGGCAGAATACAAGAGGGCATTAGCTATTAGCCAGCTCTTTGATAAAATGATTATGGAGCAAATTAAAAAACACCTAGATACACACGAAAGCCATATTCTCATTTTCATTCTTTGGCTGTGGCAAATAACTTTATCTTTGGCAACTTGGCTCGGCATCGCGCTTTCTGTGCCTGTGCCTTCGATTTGGAAAAGGCCTTTGACACTGTGTGGACAAATGGCCTCATCTATAAGATGAATAAGATGCAGCCCCGATGGCTCAGCACGTTCGCTCACGCGAGAAATCTCAGCAGGAGTACCTTAGGAATCACTGCTAGCCCCTATTTTGTATAATATATATATAGCCGACCTTCCGGATTTCGGAAGAGATCCAAGGTCTTCCTCAACTGCGCAAATCCAACTGTTTATTTGGTCAGATGATATCCTTCTATATATTCTATGCAAATACTTCGCTAAGTGGCGTCTGAAATTAAATGCAAATAAATGCGAAGGCTGCATATTCCGAGGTCCGGTTCAATCGGACATATATCGAAATGCACGTCATTTTAATCCGAAAATTTATTTAATGTTAGGAGCCCGATAGCAATAAAGTCCGAAATAAAGTATCTAGGTGTCATTTATGACCAGAAGTAAACTCCAAGAGTTATATAGAGATACCTTAGAAGAGCTAAGATCTTAGCCACATTAGCTATATTCAGGCCATTGACGGCGAGCCCTACCATCCCAAGGCCTGAAATGTTGTACCATTGGTCCCAAGAAACTAGTACAACCAATACTAGTGCATGTTCAATATAAAATCCAGGCAGATGGAAGAACTACGTCTCTTTGAGAGGCGGGTCATCCGTCGAGCCCTGGGCAGAGGAGCTAGAGACCCTCTCTCGCTCCATTATATATCAAATAAGGTCCTATATGAAAACAAGAGATAATTAGAAATATTAGAAAAGTTCTTAGATAGTAACAGCAATAGCCCAAATCCATTGATCGCAGATGCCGTGGCTCAGAGAAGGCTGCCGGCCAACTACTCTGTCCACCATCTGACTATAAATAATATAGAACATTTCAAAGAATAAGGAACTATTCACGATTCGGAGGGCAATCTCATTTTCTACCATAGAAAACGATTGTCCCTAGATCCGAATGAATTAGGGCCGATTTCACATCTTCTACATCTAGCTATCTGTCACATAAACTAACAAATAAGAGAGTAAAATCTATGACTATCTGACATGCTCTGGTCTATTCTCTTCACCATTGGTCATCTATGGTATGGCGGATCGGTAACACAATCTTAGCTATGCAGTTGCTTGTGGTATTAAAAAGCATGGAGACCCTAAGCTAAAAAGTGTGTTAATGAAAATTCTCTAAGCTCTATCGTTCATTTCAGAGTGTAACATACAAACTCCAAGGTCCAAACCAAAAATTCTATTACACCGAGCGTTTCTAACCGAAACTGATTTTGCCCGGCCGCGTGGTGAACACAAAATATTAGGACCTTCTTTCGGTCGGTACGATACGAAGCACTCACCGTACTTGCCTCTGGACGGTACTTGCTGTTCTCGGTACTTTTGTTATTAACCATGAATAAAAGTCATATTTTTATGTGCAGACTCCTACTGGGAGCATATATTGTCCTTTCTACTAAGTAAAAGCATATGACATATTCCAAAATCGGTCGAAATAGGCTAAAATAAGTTAACATATTCTCAAATATGCTTTTAGGTCGAAGATATACAAATATGTCAAATATGCAAAACGAATGAGTACTTAAATTAATCTACTTTTCATAAAACAAATTTGTATGCAATAAGAAATTTTTTGGACCATCCATTAAAAATATGTTTTCACCTAAAATCCGCTGTGTTGAGGAACCGCCACACTGCTGGTCAAATTTATTGCTCTGACGAAGAACGATTCAAGCTGTAAGAGAATGTGTGGATTATTCATGCTGTTTTCGACATTTCCGAAGACCCATGTTTTGGAAAGCGTATTCAAAAATGTGCGTCTCCCGTCTTTTTGGTTGATTCCATCCTTTTGTTTGCAAATTATATTAGTGGGCAATGCTATTACATCAATAGTGTGGCAGAAAAATGCATATGTCCAGCGTCTTGTTGGCCGTTTGGCTTCGCCTTCAACATTTTTTTTTGTAATGAACTGCGGACAACAAATTGACCGCCTTATTCTATAGAATCATCACAACACACTCTGTATAGGGGTCTGGCCAGGCTCATGTCCTTCTGTTTTGTCCACTTTCAAGAACGTTTTCAACTTTTGAATATATAGAACAAAAGCCAATTACATATAAGGAAGGTACCTGGAAGAACGTTTCGATATATAAATTACAAGTAAGGCAAATCAGGGTGCGTGTACGAGGGAAAAAGTAGTGGACAATTTGTGAATATTTATTCATGTTCTTTTCCAATGAGAGTTTTCTATTGATCAACCCTCGTATGTATGTTAATATCCCAGTTCACTTAAATTAAACATAAACAAATTATGCATTATCCAATGTTGAACTTAATCTGCATATTTCTGTTTGCAAATTAATCATAATGATGATGAGGTGGGGACAGCTTTAAATGCCTGATAGATGTTATGCAAGCGCCCATCATCACGATATGCCACCCTCTTTCCCATCCGCCAAACTTTTGTGGCGAAGTATGTAAATAAAACAATGCAAATGTCTGGCAGGGCATACTCATCTCTCTCACTCTCTCTCACTCCATGCTTAGCTTTTTAGTAACTTATGCTGTCACTGCGCATTCCTTCCAGTTCGTTGATGTGAGCAAGCCAAGTATCCTACAATAATAAACATCAGACAGCGTTACCCTGTCGTGTGCGACATGGCGATGGGGGGAGAGGTAACTCTGTTTGCAAAAGAAACAGCTCACATACACTACGCAAAATTTTAAATCAAAGGAAGCATGTTCTTGATTCAAGATATTTGTTGGATGGAGAAAGAACTATACCGAGTCGGAGTCGGGATTAGCAAGGTAAATGCTCATAGATTTAAAAATTTCATCAAGTAAGATCACGTGTTATAATGACTCACCTTTAAAGTAAGCTACGGAAAATGATAAAATCTCTTAAGAAATCTGATCATACAATTACGAACTGGAGCTATAAGATTTCTAAAGATTAATTTTAGAATTTTATGGGCCCAACCTTCAAACACATGGCATAATTTCAGGCTAAAAATTAATAACAGAAATTCAGGGCTTGATTTTTACACAAGTGAAATTCTCTTCTTTATTCGGCAAGTTGGCCGATAAATAGAGAAATTTGCAAATGGTTGAAGTGTGAAAAGCAACAAAGATGAGTGGATTGGGGACAATTACGAAACGGCCTGTCCAGTCAGACCATTGCCATTCCAATTAATGTTGTGAGCTATTTCTGTTATAGATTGTAAATGACCCAAATAACTTGCACTAAAAATGGTTAGAATTGCGGATTACTCCTTCAGGGGCAGACCTAAAATTAAGGTTTCGCATATCGAAATAAAGTAAAGAGTACTAACAAAGCATATAATCTGGACCAAGAATATTCCCCTTTACCTTTACCATTCTCCTGAAACCCCGTTGCTACTTGATTATTTTTCCGAGTGTACCTACGCTCGCGCGTACACGTTTATTATGTTGCCTATAGACTTGTACTTATGAGCAACGTGCTTGCCTTTTGATTAACATCTTTTCGCTCTGCTTTATCAATATTTTCTCTTTTCTTACTTTGGCTTGCTTATTATTTGCTCATTTGTTTCGGCATGAAGAAACTTTTCAATAAAAAGATGCCGTTGCCAAGTTGTTGGCTCTGACAGTTAAGTGACAACATAAAAATAAACAAATAATTTGCATCTCATTAATGCAAATCACACACACACACACACACACAAGCATAAGCACACTTCTCAACTTCCCCGAGTGTGTTAATAACAAGTCAAACATTCGCTGCCTACTTTTAGGTTGTAAATTATATGAACATGTATCTCTATTTAATTAGCCCCCAGCCCTAATGTCGACTTCAAACAACACAGCTCCTAAATCAAAAACTATAATTGAAAATTTGTTAATTTTTCCCAATTAAATGCTAAAGGCCAAAGCATATAACACATGTCTATAGACATTCTTTGATATGTGATATTCGTAATATCTCATTTGCATAAAATCAGTTCAATTATTCGCAATATGTGCATATTTCCTTTGTTACACAATATTAAAATTCATGTTGCTGTGTAAAATTCGATACTAAAAAATAAGAAAATATGTTAAAGAAAAGCGTGAATGTAGTTGCCATTGTATGAGAAGGCATGTTTGGTGTCATGGCAATATATAACAAAAAAATACAGAGAAAGGCACCTGAAATGTGTATGAACTTCCTGAGAATTACTCAGCCTCTTTTGCTTAAACAGCTTGGATAGTGTTTATTAAAATTCATGTGTATGCCCAGAAGTTCTCAAAAAATCATGAAATATGTAGTATTGTTCGATAGTAGAATGAAAGTGTAAGAATGAGCCCAGGCTGTTTTACTTTTTTTTGAGAGTGTATGAATGAGCCAAGGCTGTTTTACCTTTTTTTGGGTCCACTAAAGCCGTAAGGTTAATATGACCCTCTATGGTAGTGTAAGACCAATTTGTTTGACCAATCATATCGAGCTATTAAGAAGAAGAAGTATATACAAATCTTACCCTATCAGGCATGTTCTAATTCCACTTCCACGGCAACCTTTTTTGAAAGTGGAATTGAATATTTCTCTAAACAAAACGAAAAAAACTTTTTCGTTTTGAAAAATTTGTCTTTTTCGGTGGAATGAAAAGTAATTGCCAAATTGCGCACGCTTAGAGTTGCTGATTGTTTATAAAGTAAATTTTCTTATTCTGTGATCAATTTAGAAATTGCTTGTGAAATTAATTGGTATTCTAGCCTTTAATTGATTTATAAAGATTTTGTTTGTTAGGTATTTAGAATTTGGCATTGCCCAGCCAAACCGTGAAAGTCCTAGATGACGGTTCTCTCATTTCTGACAGTTCCATTTTCGATCGATTCGCTTGGATTCTCTTTTGTATATCTAGTGCCATTCTCGGTCAGTGGATTGCGAAAAGTAAAGAGAGCAATTTTGTTGGAAATTGAGAACACAAAACAAAACTGAAGCGGATTGGCGTTCAATTTACTTTTTACTAAGGGTTAGAGGGAGAAGCTGAATGCAGTGCTGCTGCTGCCTTCATCTCTGGATTTATAAAATTTAAAATTTAAAAAAAAATTTTAAAATTTTCTAAAATTGTGCGGCGTTGGTTTTGAAAGGGGTGGGAGGGGGTGTGGGGGCGAGGTGATTCACTTCTTTGCTCATAACTGGAAGCCGCTCATCCGATCTTTATCATTTCTTTGCAAATCGATATATTTGCTAATAACTAACTATCTCTAGAAGGTAGGAATTGTCTATCTACAAAACTGTGGGAGATATGACGTATTTTTCAAAATTGCGGGGGCGGGGGGGCGTGGCAAAAAATTGAAAATAATCTTGATCTGCCTGCAAGTATAAGAAGCATTTGTCCCATACATGTCAAACCTCTATCTCTTACCATCTCTGAGATCTGTTTGTTCATACGGACGGACAGACGGACGGACAGACGGACAAGGCTAAATCGACTCGGCTGTTGATGCTGATTAAGTATATATATACTTTATATGGTCGGAAATGATTCCTTCCGCCTGTTACATACATTTGCAGTACTTTGGTATACCCTTTTTACTCTACGAATAACGGGTGTAAAACAAGTTTTTGTAGAAAAGATCGTATTTAAGCCAAACTGTAATTATACGGGGTGACACAGAAATCGCTAGAGTTTTACGTATAGACTCTTGTCAAAAAAAATGCATTTGAGCAGTTTGTTGCAAATCGCCCAAATTCTCCATCAGATTTAGCAATTTTCACTTTACTCATGGGCATTTTCAAGAAAGGTCTACCAAAAATCGAATACATCTATTCATTTTATGCAACTTATCTTATTAAGGACCTCGAACGCATTCCGCAGAGATTTGCCTTTTTGTGATAAAAGACAAAACTCTCTTCCTTTATTCTTTCACGATGCGTTTGTTTTTTGTCTGCCTGTGTCTTGGGACCTCGCTGTCTCAAATTCTCAGGTTTACACTAAATCCAGTGCTTCTAGTCAAAATGTAAATATACAGCCCCAAAGGGGGCCAAACCCTGCAACTAAATTGCTATCCAAAAACCTATATGAGGAAATTTATTATAAAACATTTCTTTGTTGTTCTTCATTATAAAGGCTAAAAATATTCTTAGGATTGTCGAGTTCGTAGCTGGGAAATGTCCATATAAAGGTATACAATTTTAAACGGAAATGCAAACGTTTTTTACCAAAACTTCTAGTGATTTCTGTCTTACTTCTTAAAAAATAAGAACAGTTAAAATTTCTGTTGATATTTTTATTAAAAAGAAATTAACTTGAAAAAATTACCGTAAAAGTTTCTGTGGCGAGATTTTGAAGATATCATAGTTGGTTTTAGCCAAAATAAGTAAGTGCATTCTTTTGTAAATTAGTGTGCTCCAAATTACTTGAACAAAAAAAATGTTGGCTGTACGTCTTACTATACGTAATACATAAATTTTTTTTATTTAAGTTAATCATCCCATTATATAAATTCATTAATTAGTTTCAAAAATTTTTTTGATCTGTATGAAAATAAAAATTTTACATCTTCTATAATACATAGAGCTATTTCTCACAAAAACAAACAAATAGTAGAATTAATTTTAAGTTAAATCGTTCCTAAATCAATCTGATTTGAAGTCCGATCTTCAGATTTTGAACGCACTGCTCGACAGCATTTTTCCCCAAAGCTCCAAACCACCTTTTTCTAAAGTAAATTGACCCGCTGATCACGAAAATCGCCATATAAAAAAAATTCTACCGACGCGTTATCGAGATATTATCGATAAACGGTTTTTTCGATTTTTCCAAAAGTTGACTCCACTTAAACTCTCATAACTTTTTTGTTTTTCAATCGATTTAAAAGCTCTAAACAAATTTTAAAAGAAAATACTTGGCCAAACAGTTTGTTCTCGGACAAAAATGAGCTGGGATCTGTGCTGTTAGAGCTATGGGCTCAAAAAAAGAAAAAATATTATTTGATTTTTCTAAATTTCAAAATTTATCGAAATTAAAACGCTTGTAGATTCATAACTATACAAAATTGTTATGTTTTTTTAATTGGACAGTAAAAAATATTCAATTTACTTTAACATAAGACCTCACATACAGAAATCGGACATGAAATGGCTTTTTTATTCAAGTTTTGGTGAAAAAGGCCAGACTGGCAAGTTTTCAAATTACTTCAGCATTTACAGAAACCAAGTGATTCTTACACTCAAGAATCAGATAATTTGATGTTCCCCTGATCGTACGTTACACTGTGACGGTATGACACTTAAGTGTGCCGTTTCTGGACGCAGTGTAAACCGAACCTCAGTTGTTTACCGCAAGAAAAATTATGGTTAATCTTAATTTAATTTCTAAGAACGTTTGGTAAATTAAGTCTTGAAAATGACCAAATTTAAATGCAAAAAGAGCGTTAACTTATTTTGCAATGTTTACGGGTTGCATGTTAGAACTATCGAACGAGATAACAAAAAGGAGTCGCTTAAAATAACGTATTTTAATTACTTCAAACTGTCAATAAAAAATTATGGTGCTAATTGGGTTCCACACCTGTTATGCGTAAATTGCCGTAGAATTTCGCAAAAGTAAGCTTCAGAAGAAAAAAAAATTTTGTATTTGATAGTCTAATGATTTAAAGGGTACAACAAGAGATCCAGAGTATGTTCGAAAAAATAGATACGAAGTCTTCAGTATTTCTGGCTAGTTTTCAGGTAACACGGGCCTAGCCGAGCGATAATCAAAGATCCTTAATTGTCATTCCTACAGATTAATTCAAATTTTCGTATAAAATTTTAAAATTAAAATAATTATCAACAGTTTTAACAATGTCTCTGAAATTTAACTTTCTGAACTCGAACCTTAACGCCTTTTATGAAAATTTGAGTGTCAAAAGCGATGAGCAACGAGAGAGGATTCACCAGGAAATGATGTCAATTAAGCACAGGTACCAAGGCAACAGGGACTTTAATAATTATTGTCATGGATTCATCCGAGAGTCTCGAGAGTCGCATACTGCCGCAAAAAGTGGTGCCATATATTTTGCAAGTGATTAAAATTAAATTTGATTGATTTTGCAATAAATATGTTTTATTAGAATTATTCTACGCCTGAGCTCATTAAAACTACTCACTTAAGTCAGAAAAAACAGCCCCAGCGGCATCTGAAGAAAAATATAGTTTTGTCCATTTCACCAAAAAAAATCATATAAAATCCACCTTATGTCCGATTTCTGTAAGTGAGGTCTTATTTCAAAGTAAATTGAATATTTTTTACTGTCCAATTAAAAAAACATAACAATTTTGAATAGTTATGAATCTACAAGCGTTTTAATTTCGATAAATTTTGAAATTTAGCAAAATAAAATAATATTTTTTCCTTTTTGGAGCCCATAGCTCTAACAGCACAGATCCCAGCTCATTTTTGTCCGAGAACAAACTGTTTGGCCAAGTATTTTCTTTTAAAATTTGTTTAGAGCTTTTAAATCGATTGAAAAACAAAAAGTTATGAGAGTTTAAGTGGAGTCAACTTTTGGAAAAATCGAAAAAACCGTTTATCGATAATATCTCGATAACGCGTCGGTAGAATTTTTTTATATGGCGATTTTCGTGATCAGCGGGTCAATCTACTTTAGAAAAAGTTGGTTTGGTGCAATGGGGAAAATCGACTCTCATTTTGTCGAGCAGTGTACCCTTTTAAGTCATCCGATTTTTTCAAAAACTTCCAAATCTCTTTGAAAGCGTATAATATTAATAATCGCTGAAGTGGGGAGACGTTAGCATTGAAAACAAAAAAAGTTTTTCTCACAAAGACCCACTTTTTCGAGCGATAGTTCCTATGGCAGCTATAAGATATAGTCATCCGATCCGGTCGGTTCTGACATATTAGCAGTGTGCAGTAAAAAGAAGACTCTGTGCAAAGTTCAATCTCATAACTATAAAAATGAGAGACTAAAGACAGCGACCCCGAAAACCTCCAAGTACAGACTTTCAGCCAAATCAACTACGCTTTTTTTTTGACTTTTGGTCGTCTTTCTGGGATTTGGGACCACTGAGTGTCAATCCATGAATTAAATTTAAAGCAGGACTGGAAACTCAAAAAATTCGTTTTATCCGGTTCCCCGGTTGAACCAAAATTCACCGATGGTTTATGTTTTCGGCCGGAGGTTTTGGTTCGAGCCTTGGCTCGGTATACGACTTAACCAAATATTTGAGCTTCAAGAAAACACTTTATAAATATTTACAATCGTTGATAACAATTTAATGCGATCAACACAATACAACAGAGATAGCTCACAACATTACATCGGAATAGCATTTGGTATGTCTGGACAATACTGTTTTGGAATTTGTCCCCCAAATCCTCATCAGCAGACTTCTATGCTTATTCACACTCCAACCATGGTATTCTTTTCTATTTAAATGACTATAACACCAAATAAAGACTTGAGAACTTTATTGTAAAAAGTAGTTGAAGGTGTGAAAGTATGCCATGTTTTATGAAGGCGTGTCCAATGTTATGTTGTTTAGCTAAAGCTGCGTTTATATCTTTGGCTGTTGTCAGAATCTGAACTTCGTTCAGTGATAGTTCTGGCGCCAATGATAAGAAATACACAAGGTATTTCGGTTTGTTTGTTTTTAATAGGGAAACCGTTTAGGTTTTTATTACAAACATTAATGGCGTACCGTCCATTATTTATACATATAAGGTTTTATAAACCTGCATTGATTTTAGGCAAAGTGAGCCAGCGCTGTAAAAAAGCACAAAAAACTTTGGTCTAAAATCAATACAAGTAAAAAAAACCCTTATTTTACAATCGTACTAAAATATTGAACTTTTGTGTATAAGCCGTGCTTAGAAGTCAACACTACTCGCGATTGTTGTACTTTTGGTAAACTACAAGTACCGTAACTTATACTGTCGGAAACTGGGCGTTATGTGTTTCGTTTTCTGATTCCTTTTTATTCGTCATAGTTTTAAGATTTTCAAAGGATTATCACATTTGGTCTTGTTTACGCTTCTATGGTACTCGTCTTCATACAAAAGCAAGATCCAAACTGCTTGCGTCTAAGGCTTAGCTCACCTATCGTCTTAAGCCTTTTTGTCTGTCGCAGTTTTCAAAAAAATCTCCACACTTACTAGTTAAGACTCCTTTGTCTCCCCTAATTTAACACAATTGCAGTTTTTCTGCGGAGGATAGTATACCAACCGTTCTTTATTTTGCTTAAAACACTTCATTTTTATATTTCGAGATTCTGTGAAAAAAATAAGTTGATTTCATTCAAAAGCCAAAACTACTTAATTGCTACTTAAAATGACTTTAATTTTTCCATGGCGCACGGCAAAGTTAAATCACTTGAGTCGTTGAGTGAATCTTGTTAACTACGTGTATTCTCAAGCAATAACATTTCGTATATCAGGTTATAGCTACGAGCATACACGTGGCCATTTTAAGATTCCAGATTTGTATTTTCCGCCTTCGTGGGGGAAATCTAATATCTGTGCGGTCACTTGCGATTTTATATAATTTTCATCTACTTACCCGCTGAGTGGATGGTGGAGGATGGTGGTTGGGGTTGGGTTTGGCTGGATGGTTAGTTTGCCTTTTGGTGGTTTTGTGTTACGCCTGAAGCGCGCTTAATAATGCCACAGCCGCAGAATTAATTGCACTATAATTTGTAATTAAGTTACCGGGCAAACACGAAACTAAGCGTGCCAGTAGGAAAATGATAAGGCGGACAAGGCGGAATACTCGGGCTAATAATAAAAGTGGCGTTGAAGTTGCTACACCAAGCTGGGGTCGACTCCTGGGTGCTTGTTTGCATGGCTGCCGCTGCTGCTCCGACTCCTGTTCCGACCACGGTTCCTGCATACCAGTGCAGATAGCAATGTTGTTCCACTGTAATTAATTAATTACATTACACAAACTTGCTGTCATCGTTTGTTGCTGTTGTTGCATTTACAAAGTGTAATGAACATGCCCACCATATCGGTTGGGGGAAGCATCACTTTCAATGAAATTAAGTTGTTTCGCAATCATTCCACCTCGCTCCAGACAGCGACAGTGCGCGGGGGCGAGAGTCCAACCCGTCGGAGCTTCTGCTGGCAATTATTTTGCAATTTGGTGGCAGGCAAAAGCCAATCAAACTACTTTGGCAAACTTTTTTAAGCGCGCAAAATGCAAACATAAAAATCCATTAAAAAGTTGGCCAGGAAAAAAAAGTTTCAGGTAATAAGCAAAGGATTTTCATCTTAAATCTGCTTAAAACATTATTAAATTTTAATTACATGAAACATGGTTTGAAATAAACAGCAAATGTTTGCTGTTTTGGCAAAACTGAAATGTACACTGCAAAAAAATAAGAAACTTAAAATAGATTTTGAAACCATTTTGTAATTAGAATTTTAAGTTGGGGTGTACTTATGGTATAATTATCAAAAGGAACTAATAAATAAAATCATCAATGATTCCTTACCAGAGATTAAAACCGGAACCGAATCCGTATTTCATGAACAAATTAAAGGAAAGATGAAGAAGGTAAAGATTTTAGTTAGCTGCGCTGCCTTTTTTCTCGTTCCTCATCTTTCGCCAACTATAGAAAGTTTAGTTTATTTAAGATTTCTTCTCAGCGCTTCAAGTATTGATCTCTATATCCATATAAGAGAGTCTCCTGACTGACTGACTGATTGGCAATCAGTAGCCCGAAAAGAGATAGACGGCTGTAATTTGAAAAGGAGTTTCCATTAGCGGTGAAAGTGTGTTCTAAGAAGGGGTTTTGGAAAATTCCATCCCGAAAAAGCGAAAAGTTTGTATGTGAAAAATTTAATTGTTCGATGTGATGAAAGGAGTGAGAGAGAACATCACAAAAATGCGCAAATGGCCCTTTCATGAAACGTACAAGTTAGAGATGAAAATAGTTTAACCTAGACGGCCCAGATAGACATCATAAATATTGTAGAGATATGCGACATCCCCAACCGCGCAACCATGGTGATGAATCTCTCATGGTATACCATGCCTTTAGTGCTAAAGGCAAGTTATCATTTCATTTTGGGCCAGGCCGTATGAATGCGCAAATATATGTAGAGGTGCTGGAAAGTAAGTTTATCACAATTGTGAAAAAGTTCTATGGTAACAATTGGATTTTTCAGCGCTTCCATACACGTTGCCCGGCGACAAAGGCATATTTCAGGTCCCACAATATTCCGCTGTTACAGTGGCCGGCATTAAGTCCGGATCTACAAAGGAGTTCGACACTTTGAAGCAGCTTAAAGAAGCAATTGTAAAGCTGTGGGTTAATTTTTTACAATACTTTGTAAAACAAATAATGTCACAAATGAAAAAGAATGGAAATGTAAATAAGTAAGCAAAATATTTACAGGGTTTGTTCGGAAAGTAATAGGACTGATTATCTTCAGCCGCGACTGTACTTCGGAGCGTGCCCGCACCGACTGGATTCGGTAGAGGGCGTTCCTAGCTAACGAACGAGCGGCTGGTCAGTTGTCTCCGAGCACCTGGAGAGTCAGGACAGGCATTTTCGCGCGACGTGTTTCTGTGAGTGGTGCAAGCCGGAAAGAGGTAAGCAATTAAATTCTGTGTAAAACTCGGTTAATCTGCGACAGAGACGTTTGACTTACCCAGATGTTGCTTTAGCAAGAAGTGTTGTGTTTCGGTGGCAACAGGCCTTTTTGGAAGGCCGGGAAGAGGTCGCCGATGAAGACCCTGCTGGAAGACCTTCGACTTCGACAAACTCCGACAATAGGACTCGTGTGTGCAAAGTTTTGAACTCAGACCGGAGTATTTGAACATGCGCAAGGTGTGCGCGAAGATGGAGCCAAAAGTGAACTTGAAAAGTGACTTCTTGTGAACAGCTACCTGACCAAGACCGACATCCAAACGCTACCGCAGCAGCCATACAGCCCAGATGTAGGATAAAAATCGAAGATACGCTTCTTAAAGGAAAAATTCAAAAAAAATATATATATTCTGATTTTAACTGCCATTTCATAAATTAACCATCTAGTTGGCTTATCCACATGACCATTGTTGAAATTCGCTTTACAGTTCTGATGCCAGCATTAAAGGAAAAAAAAGCTCAACTGGACACCGAAGAAGCAAATTAGTCTCGAAAAATCACCAAAATAAGGTGGGTTGTCGGAGCCGTTGATGGATCAATTGCTCAAAAAATATAAACTTTTACATCACAATCTGGACAACAAAGATCTAAGCAAAGTTGGTGATCTATGCCGAATCGCTGGGTATCTCAACAACAAGTTTGGAAAGAGGTTAAACTCAGATCAAGAATTAGGAAGCAGAATACTTTCTCATTTTAAAAATCGTATGATGGTTCCAAATACTTTGTCTGAAGAAGTTGAGAAAGAGCGTTACAATCGAAGAGAAGTTTACTAAGTCCATTGAATACATCATCACTTTTAGAATTTCCAAGACTCACGGAAGACGAACTAAAGCGATTACATTCTGGATCTTACCAACTGTCGCTAGCAGTCTCATACCAATCATAAATCCTGAATGAGGACAGGACGATTGATGCTTCATTCGTTAAAATGAGTCCCTCAATAATAAAATTCGAGGTTCGCTCTTGGCATATTAACAGCAAGTCCTACTGTGTCTATGTCGATTTTATTCCAAATAATAATAGCATAGATGGCGTACAACGTTATTGCTGTAGTTGTCCCAACGGAAAGAGAACTGTTGGCTGTTGTTCTCATGCTGCAAGTGTGAACTAGCAAAACCACCAGATTATATTTTTCTTTTAATTGTAGCAAAAAATGTTTCCAGTGTATGTCACCAATTTTCCAATTTTCGAAAACTTTGATCTATTATCTATCACTAGCCATTTATTTCATGTCTCTAGCTACTCCGGTTCCCAAAATATTTCTATTTAAAAAAAGGCTTCCAAA
This sequence comes from Lordiphosa stackelbergi, assembly GCA_018904235.1. Taxonomy (NCBI): domain Eukaryota; kingdom Metazoa; phylum Arthropoda; class Insecta; order Diptera; family Drosophilidae; genus Lordiphosa; species Lordiphosa stackelbergi. Next base: position 47,991 of record JAEIFU010001556.1, on the reverse strand, counting down.
AAAAGGATTTTTGACGATATCTTAAGGACATGGCATCAAAATGACCCAACATTGGGCCAGATCAGTTTGTTTTGAAGTAATCTATCCAACTATAAAGGAAATTTCGAAATCCCAGACTTTAGGCCGCACCCCTTCCCTTATCGGGCTAGACCGTTTCTTACTTAAATCAAGAAAAGTTTGTTGATTGATTTTGAACTATGTAGCATAGAAGGATTTTCTCTTGAGTACATCTTTTGACCAGGGCTTCAAACCGGTTCGGAGTCTCTGAATTTTTGGGAAATCCGAATCGAACCTGAACCGGAACAGAACAATTTTTCTTCCCGAATCTGAACCTGAACCAGAGCAAAAAAAAAGTTGAAAAGGGTTCGGTTCAAAAAATATGTTCTGTTTGCCATTTCCCACGATTTTTAAGCCTCGAAATAAAAACAGCTTTCAGAGAAACATTTTGCTTTATTTTATAATATTCAAAAGAAACTTATAAGTAAAAGCTCTAAAAATGCTAAATAAAAGATTACATGATTCTCTACCATGTTTATCTTTTGATAAAGATGAAAAGCAATATTTATGCTTTAAAGTTTCGGAAAAACGTTCTACATATGTAAAGAACTTAACAATGTCGCAATTGTTGTATCAGCTGTTCCTTAAATACAAGTATTAGGCTAGCGCACTTTATCTACTCATATATTTGTTTTATCCAGCCATAGAGTCAGTAATAATGAAGGATTGCTGTAAGACACTCTAATGTTTAATTTATACAATGCGTTAACTGAGGGTAGAGAATTTGTCCCAACTTGCAGAAGATAGGCACAGCTTGCTGATGATGAACCCGCGAGGCTCTTGAAACAGCTGTACAGTCCACTATCCTCCTATGTGGTGTGTGTTTTGTTTCAAAAGTTATGAACAAACATAAATTTAGAATAGAGTCGCAATCGACTTCGTTTCTGTCAGAAATTAGTCAGCTGTTTGCTGTCGCTTGCTCTCTCTGAGAGCATTTGGGAATATGTCCGTCTCGCTCTAACCACTGTGATTTCCTATGCGGAATGCTCAAAATTGAATAGCGAAAATTTTATCTCTTATATTCATAGCTTCATGACTTATTGACCTGGAGCCTGCTTAAACGTTCGATGTTCCAAGCTCAAATGTTATATTATCAAGCCTCAAAAAATTTTTTGAATGCCGTATTACTATTTCAAGCAACTCTCTCTCCTAACTAACAGAAGACCTAACCAATGGTTAGAGCAATAAATAGAATGGGATTAGTTTAGGGAGCAAAATGCGAGCGGAGTATTTAGAAAAACATATTTTGAATTTTTGAGATTTCCGAGCATCGAGGCATCCCAGGTAAGATTTAGCTTACTGAGAAGGAGTGTTGGGCTTAGCCAGGCCCTAAGATTTGGTCGAAACAATATTTTAGACTAATTACTCAGCTGATGATGATAAGGCTTAAATCATTATAAAATTCAATATACCCAAATTAATTTCTATGTTGAATTTTTGTACTTTAATTACATGAAACATGTTACAAAACAATCAACAAAATTTTGTGCTGTTTGCCAATATCAAATTTTATTTCGTTTTATTTAATTTTTTTCTTTTTGCTGGCGGGTTTCCTTTCTTGTTTCGCCACAAAATTGTCTTCGTTTTGCTGTTTACTTGTCTTCTCATCCTCGACATTTGTTGGAAATAAATCGCGCATAATACCGCATAGCTGAGCAACAGCACGAAGTATTTGCACTGCGTGACAAACAATTTGTGCCAACATTGACAGCCATTTTTGTGCCCTGGTCGCATCCGTTTCCGCCAACGTCGATGGACTGCAATGTGCACAGTGGATAAAAAAATAAATAAATCGTTGGTTGTCTTAAGTAAATATTTAAGAACTTTTTGTTGCTGATTTTAAACATTTATTAAAAGTGATTATGAAGATTTTTTCAGAATTGTGAAAGAAAAAGTGAAAAGCTTGATTAATAAATAATATTACTAGTTGTCAGAGTTCCACTTATTACTGAAAATGCTTGGAAATTATTCAGATTTTACCTTCGTTTCAAACGGAATTTGTAGAGAGATATATCCAAAATAAAGGAATAGTCGGAGTTGAGCGAGGAATGTTTTAAATCAACTAAAGACTTAAATAGAAATCTAAATTTACGACGAATTTTCAGAACTTAAGAAAAACCACTTTTTGGACATCCAACAACGTAGGAATTATTTTCGTTCCATAACTTCTTAAACCGATAAACATTGTCAATTTGCGGCTCTAAGAAATGAACCAAATTATATTTTCCCCAAAATTTGTGTGGAATTGAAAGTTCGAATATAGTTTCGACAGCTTCAGCCATATGTTGAGACCTTGGTTTGTGTTGGACATGTCAAAGTTTTGTCCCAAAGAAGACATTTCTTGTTCCACCGTTGTATAAACGGAGCACGAGTTCCACCCCCTTGGCTACTACTGCTCCAGCTCCAGCGTTTGTTTTTGCTGTTCATTGGCATTTTTTGTATCTTTCTGCACGTTCGTGGATGTTGTTGTCCAATCCAATAAAAATAGAAATATTTATTTTCTGTAGCTAATTGAAAACTTATTTGTCAAGCTCAATTAAAATAGAACAAGAAAAATGCATTTTTTATTTTATTTGTTTCTGTTTTTGTTTTTTTTTTTTTTTGATGACATTCGAACATGTAATCAAATTTTACATGTCATCAAAATACGCGAAAAATAACCTTGGTAGATTCGCTATCGCGCATTTCCCCGCCTGTCATCATGGTCATACATACATAATGAAAATGATATTCGATGACGAGGCATCCCGTACACAAATATCCTGCTGCTAATGTGACACATGATTTCATTTCAAATTTATTTATGCAAAAAAAAAAAAATAAACGAGGAAAGAGCAGCAAGAACATCAACAGTCTCTCTAATAATAATAAAAATAATAATAAAAGCCTTCGATGTTGCTAAAGTAAACAAAGTATGCAAAAAGGCACCCAAAAAACAAAAAGAACTTTGATTTTGGGGGTCCGCATTTTTAGTTACGGCTCGTTGAGGGTTGGTTGAAAGGGGGGGAGGGGACAACAAGGGCCTGCTTTGTTGTGAGTGGAGCTTTGCATTTTCATCATTTATTGAAGTATGTATTTTGGTCCTAAATATTGCCAAATTTAAGTGGATCACAAAGCATCGATGGCAAATATTTAGCAAAGATGGCAAATGTGGAGCATACTTAGTGGGCATGGACACTATGGAACCAATTTTGATTCTACATGGAAAGATTTTGATGTGCTTTGTGTAAGGATTATTACTTTCCTAATAGACCTGAGCTAAATTCCACTTTCGCAAAGCTTTAGTGAATTTGGCGTTTGATGCTGATGTCGGATTTTGCCTTTGGGATTCCCAAGCAGTTCGGTCATGAGGTACCTTCTGCCATCTTATTGAAGTCAGGCGCAGACTGCTGAAGATTGAATTGGTATTCATGAAATAGCGTTATACAGTCAACCAGCCTCCATTGTGGTGTTGTGCGTGTCTTGTTTTAGAAAAGTTATGGATACAATCATAACTTAATGACCTAGATTTCGCTAAAAAGTTCTACGATTTATAATCAAGAGGTCACTAAAACAATCACTTTGTGTTTAGTGATTTAGCTACTCAATCTGGTGCAAACCTGGTTTCAAATTAGCATTTAATATGGATTAGAGAAGAAGGCTTTAAACAGGGTGCCAAAGACAAAAAGTGAAAAGTATTTACTTAGGAATATGGGTCAGAAATATAACAACCGATCGTTGAAAATCGGGTTGAATATTTGAAATAATTTTGATTAACCGCCATTCTAGACATGGCAACAGTTTTAAGCGAAGACTCATTCGAATCGATTCTATCGAAACGAAAGAAATTTATATCTATAGGAGGCAGATAAAAGTTAAAGTCTATACAGAACACAGACAGAGAAAAATGTACTCTTCACCTTGCATCACTGAGCGGGCGCTCAGTCCCTGCTCTGCTCAATTGGTAATTCTGAGCGAACAGTTGTCGCTTAATGAGAAAGCTTGTATGCACGGGAAACATGATGGTGTGTAAACATTCGCTGAATTGCCGCTTACATCAGGGTTCTCCAAAAAGAGAGCGCGAAAATGTGATTGTCTCTCTATCTAACACACAGTGAAGAGTGACGTGTGACTTCGGTAAGCATTCGGTGTGAATTGCTAAGTATGTTCGACCCCAAAGGGGCTATGGCTGGTAAGCTCAAGAATTATAGAGACAGCGAGACATCATCAAAGGCGGCACATCTTATGAGTGCGATTGAGAAAACTGAGTTTCTGATCTCTCTGCAAGTTTTTACTGCAGTCAATGGTGCAATTCTGTCATTCAGTAGGACTTTTTAACTTCTTACAGTGGATTTAGAAGTACCTTTTGTGGAGTTCAGATTTCTTTATGTTTTTGAGATTCAAACGAAAATTTTCTTGGAAAAGGTTTGATTTCTATCACAACGTTACCAATCACACAGTTCTAAACATTGTACAACCTCCAAAAATTTATGTGAGAACTTGATTACTTCCAAAACCGAGAGCTGACACATAAATTCCATTATGTGGCACAAGAGTTGATGAGGAGGCTCAGAGTTAAAAATAGCCAGTCTGTATTGAGGCACTACAGATCATAAAATCGAAAAAAGTTCAATAATTTGTTCCCTAACGCATACTGCAATATTGTTGCAATTGTTCTCGACGATCCTTGTCATCTCGTAAACAGCTGAACAGACTTTTTCTCTGCTAAAAAGATTGGGGACCTACCTTCGTGTCAATATGTTTGAGGTAAGTTTCGTAAATTTGCTCAGTTTTTTTGGGCTATAACATTATAAAAAGCGCTATGATTCGAAAAACTAAAACTATGTTAAATACGAAGGGACAACTGACTATCAACAATATTTTCTGACAATTTTTTAGAATTATTCAAGAATTGGGAAAATCGATTTTATCAAAAAAATAAACACATTATCCATATTGAAATCAATAAAAATTTTTATTTTATGAGCAAAATCAAATTTTCTTGTCTGTTACTTACGTTAAAACAAATTTCGTTAAAAATGGTAACTTATTGTGGTCATAGAATCTACAAATATATACCCCCTCGCGCCCAATATATATTGGGGCAAACCTTTGTAGAGTAAAAGTATATGCACATATATGTTCGCGACTCTCTTCCACTCAATAGTAACAGAACATATGTTCTGTGTACTGTTGTTGTTATCTCATTTATTTTGGAATGATTTTGCGTCATGGTAATTTTTTAGTAACTTTATCACACATTTAAGTGGCGATATCTGATTTTCTTAGGAAATAAGTTTATATGCAAAAAAATAATAAGTGTGGATTTATTGGTCGGCGTGAAAAATTGGATGTGTTTTGATAAGAAAAGTTAAAAAAATTAAGATTTAATTAAGTAGTTTTTGCAGAAAGCACATAAAAATATTAAAAATTATCCTAAAATGCCGCGTATAACACATTTATCAACTGAGGAACGCAGACAAATCCAAGGATTGAACGAAGGTGGGGCTACCATCACAGAAATAGCTTCCTGAGTGTCTCGACACAAAAATATGATTGCTAATTTCTTTAAAATGCAAGCTCCTATGGCAGACCGCGACCAAGCAACATCGAAAATAGGTGCAAAACGTGAAATTAAGCGCTTCGCTGTAAATAAGCAAATGTCTTGTACCAGCATTAAACGTCATTTAAAACTCAATGTCGGTAGAAGACGCGTCCATCAAATTTAACTGGAAATTGTAACCTTAAACATAGTTCCCGGGTGGCTGTACCGAATCCGGGCACCTTAAGGCTCGGTTACTGTTTGCTGACGGACTGAAGAATTCCGAAACGTTATTTTTCTGATAAAAAAGGTTTAATGCCTTTTCTCATGTTGCGGATTATTTATGCATGTTCATGGTTAGCCATCGAGATGGTTTTTGTTGCCATCTACTTCGTCCTCATGTATTTCAAAACCATGTACATGCTTAACCAAATTATGTATTTTTATGTGTGCAAAAAAAAAATTTTAAAATCAAAAAACAACTGCTGCTAAAAAACAGTTATGAGAATAAACAAAAAAAAAAACGAAGTCATACATGAAAAAGGGAGTTTTCCGGGGGCAAAATGTTTGTCCACTAAAAATTTCAAGTGTGAACTCATAATGGTCCAAAGCAGCTTTACAATCATACTTTTTGCTCGATTCCATCGGCGATAACTGCATTCAAAAGAGGACATCGGGAATCATAAATATTTGCTAAATGGGCCTATTCTTTTAAAGATTAACGAACTTTTGTTTGTAGGATTACAGATACAGACTGTTGTACGCCTCAAACGTCGCGTTCATAGGACATGCATATGCATATTCCCAGTTATCGAGATTGAAATAATCTTCCACTTAGTAAAGCAAAAGCCATCAACAATTACTCGAATGTTTCTAAGCTCGATACAATCGTAAAACCTTGAATTAGTTTCACTGATTTGGATGAAAATTTAGAATTTAAGATAAGTCTAAATCAGAACTGGTAAAATCGGGCACTGATTTCAGCTCCTCCCTGAAAGATGTGGATTTCGAGTAACCAAAATTTCCAAAATAATGGAATCTACAGTGCTGTTTTGTCAAGGTTAGGTTAGACCGCGTTTGTTAATCGATTTAAGCGTACACTGAGAACAAATCAATCGTAAACCATGATTATAGTTTTGGAACCGAGAGAAACGGTGTCCAAACGCAACAGAAATAAGAAAATCTAAGCCTGAAAATACATGCACTTCTGTTATGAAGTACCTTCTGCCAGCTCATTTAAGACAGGCCAAGATTGAATTGGTATTCATTAAGTCAACCAGCCTCCTTTGTGGCGTTGTACGTGTCTTGTTTTAGAAACGTTATGAACAGTATTATAACTTAATGACCTAGAGCCTGCTAAAAAGTTCTAAGTTATATTATAAAATATATTCTAATTTTAAATCTATATTCAAAATCTTGGATTAAGATCTCTTATACAAGAGATTTCTGCCAACTGCGATCTTTTACTGCTGTAAAATAATTCTTATATAAATCTGTAGGAGGGTGGTTAAGTTGCGACATGATAAATCTTACTTTTCAATCAATTTCATTAAAGCATTTTCTCAGGTGTAAGTTGTATTTCGCAGTTGGGTCACTTGATAGCAGCTCTCTCTACTTATTTCTTTCGTTTATTGACATTTGTTAGTCACTGAGTCAAAATAAATTTCATATTCGCCATTTCTGTCAAATTTATTTTGTGTAATATTTGAAAGGCGTAAAAGAATGCTTGGTTAAATTTAATAAAGTCTTTGGCAAAGCACAAAATCAATTTGCCAAATATGCTTTGACCAAAAACCACAATCATAAGCAAATAGTTTTCATAATATTTCAAGTTATTGTATTACAGAGTAAGAATTTAACTGCCACATTCAGCAGCATCAAGCCACCAAACCGACCAGACCAAAGTCAACTGAACGCCTGTCCCTGCCCTCGCTGCTGGGTGTTGAATGTCATGTTAATTAAAAATGCATTCAGGCCACAGTAAACCCTTTACTGAATGGCAAATTGATATCCTTTTTGCCATTGTTTTTCTTCTTTATATTTTTTGGGGAAAAAAAACAGACTAAATTAATAATTGTTGACATTTTGCAGCAGTTGGTTTGAAGGCAACACATAATAGCACTTAATCAGCATTTTGTTTGCTGTTTTAATTATGGGAGTCACTGGAACAAGTATACGCAAATTGCGACACATACCGACCCGGACTGTCTGTCATGTCCGCCAGCCACCAGTTTGAAGGAATAAGCAAGGCTAATGAACTACGGAATTTCAGGGAAATGTAGTGGACTAACAATTAGTTGCTCCTAATTGACAGAGACTCATATAAATGGAATTTATATGCTTACATGCTTTCGGATCAGAAATGCCATTTATATGATATACTTATAAACCCACTCCACACCCCCCAACACATCATGGTCTACGACTATTTAATGCTGGGGACACATTAATACGCCTTCAATACGTAAATATAATTGATGTTTTAAAGTCTCGCACAAAAGTTACGATAAGTACATACTTATTGATTGAAAATGCGTTATACTTATGTGTCATAAGATGATTTTTGTGTGTCTGGCAGCTGTAACCTTCCCCATGCTGAGAGTCGGGTGCCCACCCCGTCCATGGTGGGTTCGTATTCGGTCAGTTTTGTGGGTTCATGTGTGTAAGTCAAACATTAATTGGCACTTAAAGCCATTTAATGGTCATAAATGTTTTCTTCGTACATGCTTTCAATTTTGTTCTTTCTTTGTTTTTTTTTTCAATGAAAATTGAAACAATTTTGATGTTTTCACAGCTTTGGCATTTTAACGATACATAATATTGGAAAGTAACTAGCAATGGGAGTTATATACTAAAACATAGATGGTACCTACGGTTTAAAGTAGCCTTTGGCTATGTACAAGCTTAATAAAATGGAACAGAAGTAGAAAAAAAAATTAAACATATAACAATTTCAAATCAAATACACAAAATAATTCATTAGAGATGATACAACCAAAACCAAACAGAACGTTAAACCTAAAGCCAGAACTGGTGTTTTCAATTTGTTCTAGAATCGGTATTGAAGTTACATTATTAAAATTCAGTCAATCATAGTAGCGAAATTCTTTGAGATGTAGTGAAACATATGATTAGGTATTTCATTGAAGAGACAGACAATAGCCTGAGGTTATAAATCAAGAGCAACTGCATCTTCTTTATCTTCTCAGCTGTTTACGATTGGGCAAGCGTAAGCTTCAATATGACCCATCAACCATCAATTAACATGTCTTTTTCACGAATCTATTCTATAGTGTGGTAAATATTTTGTTTTAGTATTTGAACTTGGTCGTAGAGCCTTAATTTAGATACATTATTATTAGAGATTGAAACAAAGGAGCTTCACTATTTACATCAAAATATAAAAAATATAAATGGAATTACGTCAACTTAGTTATTAAGACAATTTGTTTAAAAATTTAATCTCCATCAACAAAGTGTACTGGGAAAATTTAGCTGGCATCACCAGCCCAGTCCCAGGTCATGGATAACTGGTTGAATATAATTTTTCAGTGTTGATTAACATTTCTTTACTTCTAGAAAAATAAAATAGTAATTGAAAAGATACTTTTGAGTTATAACGCACATAAGCTGTTCTATCTATCTTGGTAGCTGGGGTGTAGGGGGGTAAGGCATGAGACTGAAAGTGAAACATACCTGTTTTCAAGTCACGGTACGTACCAAAATGTTTTTTTTCTTTTTCTAGGCAGAAGAATGATTTCCGACCGTATAAAGTATACATATTCTGATCAGCATCAACAGCCGAGACGATATAGACTTGTCCGTCTGACCGTCTGTCCGTCTGTTTGAATAAAACGTTATATCTCTTACAGTTTTAAAGATTGGCGTTTTTTTACCTTCTCAAGTTTCCCCCCCCCATAGTTTAGTAATTAGCAAAATAAATCGATTTGCTATGATAAAGATCGGATGAGCGGTTCTCAAGTTATGAGCAAAAAAGTGAACCAAGGCCCCCCGCTACCATCCCCTCCCATCCAAAAAATGTTGCATACTTTTCGGATGGTCACACTAAGGAATACAGGAACATGTTAAACATGTTTTTTCATGAGTAACGGGTATATCGAAGTCGGTTAGAGCCGACTTTAACTTACGCTCTCGGTTTTAAACAAATTACTTGATAACCAATTGACGAAAACCCTAAATGTTGTACGTAGCCTGGTATAACGTTGCCCACGTATCGTGTTGATTGACTCCCAAAATTCTCCGAAAAGTGTATACATTTTGTGGACGCCAAAATAGAAAATGAAAGCCAACTTATGGAGATAGAGAATTTATAGAATGGTTTCTTTGCTAATAACATTGACTTTCCGACAAATGGAACCTTAAGACAATTGACCAAAATTGCCTCGGAGATAGTCTTTTTATGCGCAGTCACAATCATCCGACATTGAAAAAGAAGAAGATGACAGCGACTCTGCAACCAAACCCTTATACAGAAATCTTCAGATTCACGCAAGGCGAACAATGGAGGTGCCATATCAGGCCACGCGATTGGGGATTCAGCCAGTCAAAAATTTTCCAAACAGCAGCAGTTGAATACCTTGCAACAAGAAGAAGACCTTTTGGACGCAGCACTTAGAGTGGCCCAGAAAAAACAAGCGTTGGCGGACATATTGAAAAACGAAATCCGAGGGAGAAGTAAAAAGATGTTGTCCATACAGTTGCTTCACCGATGCTCCAGTGTTAGGCGATGCAAATAAATGGATATAAGGATTTGAACGTGTGTGCAAGGCAATTGATAAAAGCGACATATTTAAGTTTCGCTGTGTGCGTCTATTAATGAAACCTGCAACTGATACCGACATGTTCTTGCTCGTCGATCAATCGAAAAATATGAGGATTTTAAGATCGTGACTACTCGATGGCCGAAGTGATCATGCTATTGCGGGACACCCGATATGTGCCAGGAAAACTACAATAATGGGATACATTCTTCAAATGCAGGAGATTGCTTCACGTGCTGGCATTGACGAGCTACGACAGTACAATTTATCATTGACGGTTCTGTGATAATACTCAAGTATTGCTATTTTGTATTCAGCGAAAACGTTGGATCAACTTAAAGATTTGTCGCGCAGATATGGATATATGGCGGCGCAACAAAACTCAATCTTTAGCAACTCAGGAAGTGCAAAACTTTCTGTACGTGGCAGGAGACAAAATGGCAGTGCGTTGTTATAACTGCTCTGGTTGTGGACATTATGCCTCATCATGCTCACAACCAAAACGTAGAAGGGTCTCATGCTTCCGATGTGGTTCACTTCAGCATAACGATAAAAGATTGCCCGCAGCCTGCTGAGAGATTTCGAAACTAGTTGTGCGATAGACAATGCAATTGTCTTGTGAAGATGGGTAAATATGAAATGTTGATCATACGTACCAAAAAATTCGCCAAATTTGCTCAATTTTATAATGCCTTAAATTACAGCAAATTAATTGTTGGCAATTGAAGACGGGTAACTGGGAGCTAAGAACTATTCTTAAATGTCATAAATATTATTTTCCCCAAAACTTTGTATCAAACTATCATTATGTTATAAAACATTCTGCTTTTAGAACTGTTCAAAAGCGTTTCTATTCATATAGTAGTACTGTGTTGAAAGGGATAATTTCCTAGTTGATCTGAGAAAAGAGTTGCTCAGATAGCACAATAAAATGTTCCGACAATATGAAATATACAGGCATGTTCTCAACTCCACTTCGGTTTTCGTATAAAAGCTTGTACGTTGAATTCTGAGTTAACAAAGTTATATGGAAAGCGACACTCAGATCTACGGTTACTAGATCCAGTTTGATTAAAAGTGGAATTGCTTAAACAGATAAAACCGATAGCTCTATGCCAAGTGGATTCAATTCGTAGACAAAGGTAGTCTTAATCTAGTAACCATAGAATTCCTTGCTATCTTCCATATAAATTTATACAAGTTAACTTGTCAATTTAAACGTTTGTACGAAAACCTAAGTGGAATTGAGAACAGACCTGATTGACTATTTGTTTTCTCATAACTCACGGCAAACTGAGCTAATTTACAGTCACAACATATAAGAACTCAGACAAGAGAAAATACAGCTTAACCAGAGAATTCTTTTATATGAAATTAAGAAAAAGACTAAATATTTTTCTTTCGAGAACCCAAACGAGAACGCTTTTAATGAATTTTCTGAAATTGAAAAATATTTTCATTTTTATGCTTAGTATAAACAAAGGAACTGCCAAAACAAATATCATATAAAAATAGCTCCCAAACCTTTTGACACCAAAGGCCTTTGTTTTGTGCGCTATTTTTATATGGGAGTTTTTTTTTGGCAATTTTTTGTTGAGGTGTATACTAAGCTTAAGGCATTATCAAGAATTTTTAGGGCTTTCGTTGTTTTTCTAGAAATTTTAAGAGTAATTTATAGGCTTAATTTGATTACGATAAAGGTAAATTTTGTCCTAGTTTAAGAAAGTGATTTTAGAAAATTCTGATCTATACAGCCATGCTCCCACTTTCACTTTTGTAAAAGTTTTACGATTTGAAACCAGGTTTGCTACCAGATTTGGTCTTCAAATGGCAAATCTTTTGAGAAAGTGAAAGGGGGAGCATGGTCTGATAGTATATACATGTTCCATATTGGTTTTTCAAAAGTTCTTTAATACAACTTGTCTTTTATCCTTTGTATTTTTTAAAATTAAAAAAACTAATTGAGTTATTTGGGGAATTTTTCTAGCTGTAGAGAAAAACATTTATAGTTTTAGTGGATCGCACTGTTAGTTTAGTGGATCGGACCTTATGCCTTAAAAGAGGATTTAAGACACAAAGGAAGAAAAATGCTGTTTAGAAATTATTAGAAACTAGTAGACCCGAGCTTCGCTGCTTACTGAATGAATTTAATGTTTAATTTGTCTATCATAAAATGTTTCGTTCTTCAGAATAACACAAAATGAAATAGGCGTTTTAAAACATATATTTATTTTTATACCCTGTTCTCATTAAAAATGGGGAAAAAAGGGATCATGAAGTTGTGCAAATGTAAGTAACAGCCAGAAGGAAGCACCTCCGACCCCATAAAGGATATATATTCTTGATCAGCATCAGTCGATTTAGCCATGTCCGTCTGTCCGTCCGTCCGTCAGTCCGTCTGTCTGTCTGTATGAACGCGTCGATCTCAGAGACTGTAACAGATAGAGCCACAATTTTTGGCATGTATGTAGCTGTATACTGTACCCACATCGAGTTTGTTTTAGATTTGGAAAATTCCTCCTCCTCCATCTTTTATCAGCGAAAAACTGTGTTTCTTTCTGTATAAACGCGTGGATCTCACAGACTATAAGAGATGGAGCCACCAATTTTTGCATGTTTGAAGGTGTATACTGTACCCAGATCAAGTTGGTTTCAGATTTGGAAAATTCCACCTCCTCCGTCTTTTAGCCGAAATTTAACGTTGATCTCTGAGACTATAAGAGGTAGAGCCACAAATTTTTGCATGTATGTAGGTGTATATCGTACCCAAATCAAGCTTGCTTCAGATTTGGCAAATTCCTCCTCCTTCTCCTTCTAACCGAAAACAAAATGTCAGAGCTAAAATTTTTAAGTTTGAATCTAATGATTGAAAATATATTCTATTCTGTATACCACTACAAGATCCGAACAAAAAAACCGAAGATATGCAAGCGCGCCCCCCCCAATATATTCAAATAAATTTTAAAATAAAAAGGAGTTCAAAGCTATGGGAACAAATATTAAAAAGGTATTTTGCTGTCGGCGGCACCCGACCGCAACTTATTGTTAATTTTTAAGGAACCTAAAAAAATCAATGGCAGTTTGTAAGTGCATGGCTTAAACTGATACTATGCAGAGCCATATCAGAGCTTGTGAATAGCATTTCCAATCCAACAAGATGTGTCTATGCAAATCGCCTAAAGAAGCATTATCGTATACCCTGATAACATATCTGCTAATACCCTATTGTTATTTCATGCTAATTTTGTTCCTTTTGATTTTGAATATTTTATTTGCGATCACTTTTGTCACGGTTTGTGCTTATTTCAGCACAACGGATGATCTTAGATAACTTTTATAGCTTCCAAGGAAAGATCTAATTAAAATATGTTCTAAAATATTTCCCGAACTCTGCTGACACTCTTTGATTCCGTAATAAATTTGATATCTAATTCTGCAATTTAGATTCATTTAAAAATATTAAATATGCGATCAAGTCACAGAATTGCATACACTTGAAAATGAAATTCAATACACAGCTCTCCCTCTTAATTAAACTAATTCTGGTTTTCATATTCTGGCTTTACATAAATTCCTTCATTTTTAAAAAAAATAAAATTAAATAAATATTTCTTTTTGTTCACTTTTGTAAAATTTTCTCGGCCAATCAAAACTTTTCTACAATAATAAAATTAAATTTAATCAAGTTAAGTTGAAAAAAGCTATGCTTCATTACGCTATGCTGACCTCGTCTGTGTGCCTGGGCGTAAGCCCTAAAGTTGCTAATTTCTTTTATTGTCCTGCTTCAGTCAGCATAAAATGCCAATATGCTGCTGCTGCTGCTGCATTGTGGCCTTGCCTGACCAAGGCCTGGGCCTGGGCCTGGGACTGGGTTGCATATGAGCTTGGTCATAAATTTAGAAACAGTCCTGGCCAACTGCTGCACCCAATCCCAATTAATGAGACCTTGCTCTGCCCCTTTCTCCCTCTCTCTCTCTCTCTCTGTGTGTGTGTTAGTGGGTTATCAACAGGTGTTAAATTTCCATTTCTAGTTTATGGCTTAGCTGTCTGCCGTCTCCAGAGTGAAGTTTTAATTTAAAATGAAATTTAATTTTATTCTCAACCCATGTCATTCATGGCCAGAACATTAATTAAAGCTGACGTTTAGGTGTTGGCACCATATATCACAATGATCAATCACACACACACACACAGCAGAAGGAATGACCAGAGAGCCCTCAGGCAGGACACGAAGTTTGCAATTCAATTTGCCAGTTTGATTTGTTTGGCTTTCGGTCTGCTGTCAAAGACACGAAAATTTAATGGCACGTTTCCTATGAACTTTCACGTCTATCTGTGCCATAAATTTGCTGCCATATGTTGGCCTCCCCCCCCCCCACCCACACCCACTGCACTCCACTCCACTCCCACACAAATTCCTTGACTCCTTCTGGTTGTGCGATAACCAAACACTAAATAACACTGGGCTTACACTTAATATTTAATATGATAAAAGCTAAAGTTAATAACCTGAGTTTTATCTACTTACCCAGCCATATGGTGGCCCTGGCTCGGCCTCGTCTGGCCCTGTTTCCGCTTTTCTCAGCGGCGCTGAATTGTATGCTACGATTTTTGGTTAACTTTTTTGGTTGGCTTTGCCTTGAGTTGGTTGATGTCAATGGGAACAATTGCACATTTGCGTTGAATATTTAGTCATGGATTGGCCAATTTTTCGGTTATGATGCTTTTGGGTAACACTGGGGGAACTGGAGGCCACAACTGGAGGGACCAGTACCGTTGGCAGTCAGACTGTGACTGTTATGAAGTTTGATAATTTATCGGGCAGCAAGTCTAGGTAGCGCATGCTGTGCCAGCAGCGACAGCGAAGCCAACGTCGACGCTCCAGAGTGGTTGAGTGAGGCAGCACGGGGGCGGAGTGGGTATCTATGGCAACTTGGGCGCGGTGTCGCAACCAAAAAGGGATGAAAAACGCTTCCTGCAGCCTGTTGAAGCTGCCTTCCATAAATGGCATCCACACGGCAACCAGTTGATGATGGCGCCCAGCCATTGTGGAGTGAGACGGCAGCACTTGACCTGGCTGCACGGAAAAAAAAACCAAAAACTGTATGCATTTGTTGCATGCCAGACCAGAATCAGACCAAGGCCCGACCGCCAGCCACCCACCTGTAACATACACACGGCGTATACGCCACGGCTGGCTGTGGATTCCATTCATTAATGCGCCTGCGTCCTGTCAACAAGTGAAGCAACAAGCATGCCGCAGTCTGGCCACAAGTGCGAAAGAAAAGGCATTACGAAAGCAAGAGTGGCAGGTAGAGAGAGCAACAGAGAGAGAGAGAAAGAGCACCTATAATAATAATACGGGGCAGCTGGCGGTGTTTGCTTCTTTCCATTTTTTCCTCCTCGGTTAGGAGTTTAGGTGGCCGCTCGTCTACTTATTATTATGCTTAATTTTTTACTGAGTTGGCATTAAACAACAACACTGCAGGCATTTAAAGCGAGGCGGAGGAAAAAAGTTGCTGCCGCTTCCTTTGCTACCATATGTGGCGCTATTTTGAGGTATAGGAAACAAACAAGCTGGTAACAAGTACGAGAGCATGTCTCATATGGTTAGCTTTTGCCTTTTACTTAGAGAATGCATTGAGGACGGAGGCGGTGCTCAAAAGTCAATTGTTTGTGCCTGCGTTCAGAGGAGGCGAGTCTGTGTAACTTTCGAGCGTGTGTGGGTATGTGGCATGTGGGGTAAGAGCTGGAGACTTTTGGCTTCTTGCAAACTTGTTGCTATTGCAAAAAGTTGTGGCGACTTTAACACTTGACAAAGTTGGGCAACTGAAACGGAAGAACTTTTCTGCCAGCTTAAATGGTTGGTGAGAACACACACACCAAAGGCCATTTGATCGGTCAAGAATTGATAAATGATGGATTTAATATGATTTTGTTTTTAAAAAGACGGAAATTGTATCGATTTGACTGATCTTAGGGATTTAAGCCCTTGAGAGACTACACAGAACTCACACTACTGAATATGATCGATGAGGACGGAAATGGGACTGTGTTTTTCTGACAATCATTGATGCCTGACTTTAGTGACAATTGCCGAGTTTGATCGGCTGAGGAACACTGGTATAACATTAAGTTTTAAAACACACCATTTTTGATTTCAATAAAAAACTTTGATATACCTGTTAAATAGCGTTCCTGAGGGGGGAAAGCCAAAAGTATGCAACATTTTTTAACTCAGCTATTTATTATCCGATCTTTAGTGTGAAAGTGAAAGTATGTTTGGTCCTAATGGGCGTCTGAACCGAACCTCTTTACGAAAAGAAACAGAGTATTGTGCTGTCCTCACTACAACTGCATTTTGCCTTTTCGCATTTTGGGAAAAATTTACATTTTCCCTCTTACACAATTTTGTATTGGTCACTTGAGATGCCAAAAAAGTGCAGTTTAAGAAAATGTAGTCGCATTACTCGTTAGCCATTCGATTTTCGATAGTTTCTACTCGATAATTGATCATTTTTTGGCTAGTTTTTTAGAGTTGACAAGGGGGTCAATACTACTAAGTGCGCGACAAATGGCAAAAATTTAAAATTAGCCTAAATTAAATTAAATTTTTTTATAACTTACCAATAACATCAATGATAACACAATGAATTGCAGAAACTAGAGACTTCCAATGTACAGAGAAGAATTTGACATAGATGAGTTTTAAAACCTTACCAACATTAGAGTTAATGTTTCTAGCACCGCAATAAATTAAAATTGAATATCTTTGTTTCATTTGTTATCTTGTTGCCAGCCATTTTGTAAATTGTTAAAATGCAAATGCAGAAGCAACCCAATGAGGACAGGATTCTGCATTTTCAGAGATAACGATAACTTTTTTTGAAAATGTGCTTCCATGAGGAAGCCATATATATCTCAAGTTGTAAATGGTCCAAAAACCGCGAAATTTGCAAAATTTTAAAAAAAAAATTTTGAAAGGGCTTTCAAGGAAAAAATGGCAAAAATTAGGATGAAATTTGTTATTAATCTGGACTTGCACAATTTTTGAATGGTCAAAAAACCGCGAAATTTGCAAACTTATTATAAGATAAATTAATAAAGTTAAAGAAGTTTCCTAGTTTGCTGGTAAGCCCAAATGATTTCAATGCATCATCAGCTGACCCTTAATGAGTATTTGTGTCCTCTTGTATTATGCAGAAGATCCGCCAAGACATCTTTTTTTGATTGTAGCTTTGCTGAATCCAGCTCTGCCCGCAACGCTCTATAGAATAGATGCAATTCCAAAAGCAAAAAAAATAGGAAGAAGCTTACTTCGGCTCGACCGTAGTTTATATACCCTTGGGAGCATGACATTGACTAACAGTTAGGTTTTTGGCATCTATAAGATATATATTGTATGGCCGATTTTGATCCCATTTACAAAATTGTGTTGAAACAGATAATATTCATAACTGTAAAAAGAAAACTTATAAGACGCTACCATTGAAAAGCAAAAAAGTTTTCTTTAAACTAGGACCGATCGCTTCTATGGCAGCTCAAATTTAAAAGAACTGTGTGGTGGCATACAATATTGATTAATAACAAGTTTGGGAACTATGCCACTGAATTCAAAACTTTTTCTTACTTAGACTTTTTTTCAGACCTATCTTTTGTATGGCAGCACTCTAATGCACTATATGGTTACTGGAATTGTGTGAAAGCATAGAAAACTTGTAAATACGTAGTTTGAGCATGGTTTAAAAAACTTCGACAAGTTTTAATTTTTTTACTGCTGCTTAAACTTTGATTTGAAAATCTCAGCAGTCAGCTTCAAATCGAAAACAAAAAACGAAAATTTTAGAAATCAAATCAGCAGTCGGCGCCTTGAAAGTTTTTAAATTAAAAATATAAAATAATAAAAAAAAATAATAAAAAATTAAAAAAAAAATATAATTATTAAAAAAATAAATCTCTCTCCACTATTAAATATTTTTATTAAAATTAAAAAAATATAAATATTTTTTTTTTAAGAGTTAAAATTTCAAATATTTACAATAATAATAATATATAGAATAAACGTAAAAAACAAAAATAATAAAATAATTTGGAAAAAAAAAATATAAATTATTCAAAAAAATAAATCTCTTCATATTCAAATATTAAAAAAAAAAATAAACCACTTTATCCGTGCTTAAAATGGGTATCACATCACACAACTTTACATAAATTTTTTTTTTGAAAAACTAATTTCTAAAATAAATAAAATTTAAACCACTTATCCGTGCTTAAAAGTGGAAATACACAACTTTAATATAAATTTTTTTTAAAATAATTTAAATATTTGGCGGTTTGTTTTTGACCATGGACGACCCTTTTCTTAGACTCGTGCTCTTACATTGTATGTAGGATGATTTGTTTTGACTTTTCAATATCTTAAGATGCTGGCCTTTGCTTTTCGCGATATAATAATTGTTTAGAACAGTCTGTCTGCAAGATAGATATTTCATCTGCTATTCATGTTTCATGAGGTTTTCCTATATGCAATGATATTCTTCGAAACACTATTTGAAATCCGTGTTTGGAACTTATGTTCAACTTTGAACATTCACCATAGGTCATCCGCGGTACATTATCGCGGTTTAGTTTTGTCACTGTCATAAAAAAAAAAAAATTTTGCTGAAAATCTATTAAAAGTATTTAGCGGTTCTTCGACCATGGACAACCTTTAACGTAGAATTGCAAACATGCATTGCATATGGGAAGATTTGGTGTGATTTTTACCATTTTTGACTCTTCTTGGTCCTTTCGCGATTTAATCATTCTTTAGTTACGGTGTCTTAATAAATATCTTTGTTAATAGAGGCCTCCACACGTACTTTTTTCTTAGATTTACGCGATATTTCTCGTCAATTTTTCAGACACAGCAGGGACATAGAATATATGAAATGTGGGCCTTACAATATTTAGATAAGTCGCGGCCAATAAGATGAAAAACTTTCAAAGCACTAAGTGTCTCCAAGGGTATAAAAATATTAAATTCACAGAGTAAATTTAAATTTCAGAGCATGTTCCCCCAGTGTAAGGACTTCTGAGAAATAGCACACAAACAAAACTGCAGTAAGGTAAATATGTACAATTTAATACTGTGAGGGGATTCCGTTACTAAACCATTGTGTGGACAGAATGAATATTAATAGAGCTGTGAATGTCTATCTTAACCATAACCGAAATAATTTAACCGGTACCATTTCGATTTTTAAAATATCCCATCGCTAACAGCGGCGTCCACCACTAGCAAAGTAGAAATTTCACTCAATACCTACATAAAATTTTTTACTGTTCTAAGTACGAGGCTTTAATAAGTAATAAGTGAAATTGTATTGTATGTTCTGCGTTGCCATCACTTTCAAATTAACTGAAATTTGGCAACCCTTGAACATACGATAGACGACTATTGCCTATTAGACTTCGGTCGGAACTTTCCCTATAATACATTTTTATTTTACTTATCGCTCTCTAGCCTCAAATAATCCCAAGTTTTTCAGGATTATGAAATCAAAAAGCAAGTGACTTAAAACTTGTGCGAGCGATCCGACTCAGATTCCAGTCAACTGGAGATCCCTTACCTCTAATGATGATAGTCCATTTAAAAGGAAATGCTAAAAATCCTGTAAAGGATGCAATTGAATCTCAAGCCGCACGAAAAATTGAATTGTCTTTTCCGTTGGGGCTAAACTTGATGCCTACCCTCAATCCAGTGGGCCAGAGACGAAGCCAGGCCATAGACAGACAAAAACTGAGGCGCAGTCAGACAGGTTGAACAATTGCTGAAAGGGGGTGTCTATATGTCTATGCGTCTATGTGTCTATGTATGTGTTTGTGTGTTTGGCCTACTTTAGCCTGCCGCCTGCCCCAGTCCCGTTTCTCGTGTCTCTGTTGATGGCGCGAGACAAAGGAGACTCCAACTCCGACTCTTTGGTTGTCGCGTTTACACACGCCCAGCTGGCAACAGCTGCTGCTGCTGCTGCTGCCTGTCGCTTTTATATTTCAGCTTTGATATGCACAATATGCAGAGTGCACAGTCTTGGTACATATAGAAATATGGCCAATTCTGAGTGGCTTCCTGGCTTTCCTTTGCCTTCACCTTTGCTGCCATTTGCATCTTTTTACGGCCGCCGTGATTCGATTGAGATTCGCTGGCAAACAGTTTTAACGGCAATAGGAAAACGCATTCAAGAGACACAATAAGCATATAACAATGACATAAAAGCCAAGAACACGCCAGGTCCTGGGACCGGGGTTGCACTTTGTGGCACAGCGGACGCATAAAATGCAGGAGAGGAAATTGTAAATGAAACGCACTTGAAATGCTTGCAAGGACTCGGAGCCGCAACCAGCAACTGCCACTGGCAAGCTGGGCGTATCTCACTCCCACTCCCACTCCCATGACCAGATTGAGTTACAGTCATAGTCTCATGTCCTCCCATGTGGGAGCTAAAGGCGCTTGTGGTGGATGCCACATATGGAGAAGGCTTTAAGTGCAATTGTATATCCTTCCTTGGGTTTTTGTGGTATGCGTGTGCGCGACATAAATAATACAGGAAACCAGCCAGCAGCAGGCACCCAACTCCTGACACAATGCTTAGGTTACACACACACTACACACACAGACGACAGACACCCTTTTATGTAATTATTCATGTAATTGTCATCCGAACTTCATAAGATTTCATTTAATGGGCCATATACCAAATATAAATTGGCTTTCTTGATTTATTCCAAGTTTGGCTCAGTTGCTTCAGTCGCGACACACCCCCCCCCCCACACACCAAACACACACACACATACATACGAACCCATCACATCAACAGCTGGTGGCTGCTTTGGCTGCCATTTTGCATGCCAGAGAGTCCAGAGCTCAGACCACAAATCGAATTACGCATGCAAATCACTTGGTTTGTCGACACTTTTGGTTTGCTGCTCCCATGTGTTTTTTTTTTCTCGCACTTCTTTTAGTTTTTTCGGACACAGGATATGCGAGTCCATGCTGGTTTCTAATGGACATTTGGACAATTTAAGGCAATTATATAAGCTACCGGACACTTCAAATGACAAAATGTAATTACGATAGAACTTAAGCGAAGTTGCAGAACTTTATACTTTGAAATTTTATTTCAAATTAACTCTGATACCAAAATTTCGCGGACTTGCAATTTTTTATCAGAATCATGTGAGAGCACGTTGACATCCCCTTTGCTACTGAGTGTTTTGCACCATTCAACTGGTACCCCAAAAAGAGGCCGCCTACTTTAATAACTTCACCTGCTATAACTCCACCATTTTAACCAACCCAACAGCTCCGACTTTGACAGATTTTTCGAAGCTAGACGAAATGTTAAAAAAAAACTGGTACTCGGTCACAACCAAGGCATACTAAACAAGGTAGGCTCACTCACTCTCTCTCTCTCTTGACAACTTGATAAATTTCAGTCAGTAAGCAACTGTTGTAAGCAAAGCATCTCCACTGGACGAATTTTTTGTGTTTTACTTAGTAGCTTAGTAGGCTCTGCATTGAAAAATATTGCTCTCTCGCTCTCGCTCAATTTGACACTAATATAAAGAGTTGTGCGAGAGCGAGTGAGCCTACCTTGTTTAGTATACCTTGGTCACAACTAAGTGTCTAAAGTACATCTTCCAAAAGCCATTTATGTATTCCATTTCAGAATAATAGTGGTATTCCTGAAAGTTGATTTGAGGAAGAGGAAGGGCAGAATAAAATTGTGGAAGAATTTGTAACTTCGAACTTTCTAGGAGAGCTGTGCAGATAAGTAACCATGAACATCTTTGACCAAGTCAATCAGTTCTCTAAGAGAACTGTCACACTAAAACGAAAGCAAATCGAAATCAGCTTCGAAGCTGATTTTACGAAATTAATTAGTATGACCTTAATTTCCTTGCATTTTCTGGGCACACTGCTCATTTTGTATGGAGCAGCTGTCATCAGCTGCTCATCAAAAGCAAATCACTTTCAGGAATACCACTAATGTTAATAGTTTATTTTAAAAAATTAATTATTGCTTTGGTTAATTAAGTATTAAGGGAGCTCAAAAGAGATAATCACAATAATCCAGAAATCTGTAAGTATCTGTAAGTATGTAAAACGCATAAATTAATGCTGCGAGTGACTAGCAGCCCCTCTACCAGAAGCGGAATTAATCTTTATTTGCAACTATATTTTATCGCTACGCATTACTAGCCTTGCGTTCTTAGATACATATGTGTAAGTCACAAAAACTGTTAGAACAATAAAGTTTGGGTGGAAGCGAACGATAGACCATGGCGTATAATTTTATAATTATTTGGAGTACAGCATAGCAGCATATGAATTGAAAATGAATTTGCACAAATAAATTCGCAATCCCGCTTCATTTGCCTCGGCTTTTCCGCCTCACCGCATAAATATTCATAAAATTAATCATATAGCACTTTTCCAAACATTTCTCCCCCAAGAACAATCATTTCAATGGTCCTACAAGGGCATATAATCTTCACCAAAAGGATATTCTGAGCATTTTTTTTTTATTTCAATTTTTTTCCTTTTCGGTTGATGCTTACTTGATTTTTCCTTCCTTACGATTTTCAAACATTTACTTTCGCTTTTGCAAAGGAAAACATAGGCAAACAGACTCGCACACGCACAAGCAAAAGCACACGTATTCAAATGGTTGCTGGGGCTGGGCAAGGAGCGAGGACGATAACAACGACCGTGTACGCAGGCGAAAATTGTTGTTGGTGGGTGTGGCAAAAGCTGTCTGAATGCGCGTTTAGTTTCAAGTGTTATTTTTGTGCTGAAGGAGCGGGGTGTGGGGGTGGGTCTGATTCTGCTTCGTTTTTCAACGTCTTCGTCGAAGGCGTCCTCGTTCTTGTCGTCGTCTATTTTGGCTGAAGTGCGTAATTGATGTGAAAAGTGGCAACAAACTGTTTTTTATTTGCGCTTGCTTTCAATTTGTTTAAATTGCTGGGCACACACACACACACAGTCTCCCACCGAGAGTGGGAGAGAGATGAAGAGACGCAGCCACAGAGACATTTCTAAACGCTGATTGAAGTTTTATTGAATTTTAAATTGTACTGCCCGTCTGGTTTTCAATTCACGGTTTCTTAGATTCCTCTCCCATTCCAGCTTTTTGCACCTTCTGCGTTTGTTTTATTGTTGACACAAATAATGTCACTCAAAATGTCAAAAGGAGGCCGCTGTTTCAAAAAAAAAAAAAAAAATAAAAAAAAAAAAAAAATAAAAAAAAAAAAAAAAAAAAAAAAAAAAAAAAAAAAAAAAAAAGGGAGGAAGATTTAAAAAAAAAAAAAAAAAAAAAAAAAAAAAAAAAAAAAAAAAAAAAAAAAAAAAAAAAAAAAAAAAAGAAAAAAAAAAAAAAAAAAAAAAAAAAAAAAAAAAAAAAAAAAAGGGAAAAAAAGAAAAAAAAAAAAAAAAAAATAAATTTAGTTCGTTCATTTGAATTTGAATATTTGTTGTGCGTAACCGTTTTAACTCCCACGACAGCCACACCGAGCAAGCAGTGCAAATTCGCACGAGTTGGCATGGCCTTAATTGATGGCAACCGATATTGGCGTTAGCTCGTTATTTGCTCTCACAGCCAAGCTACGGTCACCCTTTCTTTTCCATCTTCCGGTCAAAGACAACAGACGTGCGTTCCAAAAAAAAGTTCAATTGTGTGAGCCAAAATTTAACAAAACCGAACCGAATTTATCCATCCACAACCGCATCCTGGTGATCCAGTGATTGCAACGATCGAGTTGCCGCTGTTGCTTGCCATTGGATGGCGAAATTGATTTCTTGGCATAGTTGTTCGACCTAACCTACACCAGGTATGCAAAGCGGATTCCAAACGCGAGTTATATATTTTCCGTTTTTGCAGTTATATATCTTTAATTGGGCGAGATCATCGCTTATCCTGCGAGATTTTCGAGTAAAGTCAATCTGTGACGTATGCCGGTCTAGGTTGACATCAATCTTACGCATAAAAATTGCCCCTCATACATATGTATGTAGCCTCATACACACGTCTGGATGAATGTATGTGTGTAGGCTCAAGCTAAAAGGTAATTAAAGTGATCCCAGCATCTTGGCATTATACTAAAGTGTTTTTATACCCTAGTTAAACGATTTATATACCCGTACTGGCCTTTACAGTAGACACACGTGGCCCCTCGGAGTCGAAAGTAGCCGCTTGCGAAGCTCCGTTCCGAGAATCAGCCCTGTCGACTGCTAACAACAACAATCGTTCGTCAAACGCGTGGTACGTGCAACTGTGTCCAATCCGCAACACTGAGAGTGTCTTTTACCAATCTGCAACCACTGTGCCTGCGGCGTACAGTGCAGCCTCACATCGTGCACCCACTGAGTGTGCCTCCTATGCAATTTCATCGGCCTGCACCCACTGTGCGTCTGTATCTCTGTGCAGTTAGTGCCACCATCGACTTGTGAATACCCTGCGCACATGCGTTGGTCATCAACTCCCTAATTGTGGAGGAACCCTTAAGTTTAAGCTAAATACGATTCAATATTATTCCTCCTATTAATTGTTAAGATGTGGTATGGTATGTAGGCTGCCTTTTTATATATTTATGTACATTTTTACTTAATACAATATTCCACCACCCATACAGCCCATCAGTCAGCACGACTGTCGACAACGGTGAGAAAAGCTGTTTATGTATTGTAAGTACCTAAAACCGTCCATCGAAACGAAGTGTACATATATTTATATCAAGAAACTTCTTCATACAGAGTTACATGCCTACCCGATTTACAAGTGCGAGGCTTAGATATGTACACAATCGCCAATTTATCTATGCGCTGCATATTCGGTTAGTTCTTAGTCTTCTTTTGATAACAATCTCCTTATATTTTTGTCAGCAGCACCTAGACTGCCTTTCATATTATTAGTTGCTTATGGCAAATAAGTTAAATTTCCAAATGAGTTACTTGATAAATGCGCGAACCATTGAATTCAGTCCGCATATAATGAAGTTGTTACTTAAATTTTTGAATTTTTATTAAAATGAATTAAATCCGTAATAATGGGCTCCTGATATAATTGGTTTGCATTCAATATGGGTAAAGGCACAAATATTCATTGACCTTTACTAGGTTGGGCGGGTAATAGAAAGAGAACACTAACATCTAGTTCTCCATAATTCTTCAAAGTTGTGTGATTAGTTTAGAAACCCCTTATGGATTGAATCCTCTGTCCTTCCCTCACCCGAAACTCTGTCTACTCTCTTTTGTCTGTGTAACCATACAGTTTACAAGTACAAAAGTACCCACCCCATTTTCCCTGAGCAAAGCTGGCACGTGTAGGCAGAGTATGCTCCCAGTAATGCTGTCCGCTCGACAAAGGAATGGTGAAAATCGGATGAACAATAGCCGAGTTAAAAAAAAAAAAAAAAAATTTTTGGTTTGCCCCCGCCGCCCGGGGGGGGGTAGCCCTTCACACGCTTAGTGGCTAAACAAAGGCCATATCACATTCATAATTTATTAGACAATTCTTTGGATTGTTGTTTTTTGACAAATGTTTCATTTGTATTGGTATCATCACTGGCAAGAGCCTTGTGTTGTCATCCCTTCCTTTTCTTTCATTTAAATTGTTCAGTTGCTCAGTTTTCGATTTGAATACTGAAAGCGTTGTCCAAATTGCTGTCACTTTGTTATCTAACTGCATAGATTAATGTCTGTATGCTTCTTGTCACAGCCTGCGCATGCAAGCATTTATTATGTGAGCCCCAATAACTTCTGTTCAATAAAATTTTCAGTTACCGCCAAGTAACTTTTATTGCAGTCGTTTGTTGTCAAACATACTGCAGTTGCCCAGCCAAGTTTGCTCACCTGCCACCTGCACGTCGCATATTTTTGGCAATAGTGCGATGTGAAATTGTTTTGGCGACTTATGAAACTGTATGGGACTTGTTTATATTTTATTCAAACATATTTTCAAAGTTCCACATGAAATTTCAACAATAACTTCATAACAATTTTCCGTGGGCAATGGTCGGTCAAGGTTATATGGGCGAATGTATAGTTTCCAGCGATTAGGTGCAAGCTCGTTTTCAAAGTTGCACTTAATACCTATCAGAATTGTGTGGTAGCATGTATTATTGATCAGTAACGAGTTTGGGACCGATGTTATTTAAAAAAAATAGAGGGAAGCTAATTTCGGCTCGATTTTTAAGGTCGCCTATAAAATCAATGTAGCATCATCAGCAAACCCAAAAGCGCAAAAATTGGCCTTTAAAGAGAAATTTTCATCAAATTATAGCAAATTTTTCAAACTTAATCGCCGTGTACCAGCCATTTGGGGTACTTGCATTTTAATAAAAACCACTTTAGCATGCAGCCCAATGGTTCTTCTAATTTCACAAATTTCTTTGCATTTAAATCTTCTTGATGGACAAAGTTACAGGCGGTCCCGAAAAAATGAATGAAAATTTATGGCAGGATAACTAGATTGATACACAAAAAGGGTATAGGAAATATTAAAAGACTACTTAATCTAACATAGTCCTTACATTAATAGTCAAGCAAATGTACAATAACATTTAATCAGTACTAGATTCAAACAATTTTCCCCAAATTCATATTTGCTTAATATTAAACAACCTTGCGAGAATAGCATTAAAATTTTATGAATTGACCTACAAATGTGTTCCGCACTCACTATAATTTACGGATTAAGCCCCTTGTGACTATTATGATTTTACAAGTTTTAACAAATGCCTGGCGGAACTATGTAAAAAAATAGGGGGAAGCTAACTTCGGCTCTAACGAAGTTTACACACCCTTGGAGCATAAAATATGCTGCCAGTTTGTTATATGGCTATACGATATATTAATCCGATTTTGATCAAATTCTCCAAAGTTGCGTTGAAACAGATAACATTACTATCTGGAAAGTATAAAAACGTTACCATTGCAAACAAAACAGTTTTTCTCACTAAAACTTAATTTTCGACCGACCAGGCCGGTTCCGACAAATGTGCAGCGTATTTATACCAAAAGACTGACGGAGGAGTTAGCATAGAAACAGACGGACAGACGGACGGACAGACGGACGAACGGACAGACGGACGTACTGACGGATATGGCTATATTAACTCAGCTCGATCAGCATGACGAATAGAACGTCGAAAAGAATATATATACTTTATGTGAGCGGAGGTAATTCCTTCTATGCGTTGCAAACGTCAGGACAATGTCAATACACCCTCTCCAAGGGTATAAAAATTATTCCTTGCAGGACTAGTAAGACTTTTATTCGATGTTTAAAACTGACAAATAGAAACGGACGGACGGTCATGGCTATATAACTCTTCATGCTGATCAAGAATACATATATACTTTATGTGGATGGAGATGCTTTCTTCTATGCGTTACAAACATCCGCACAATTTTATTATAACACTGTGGAACAAAATTCAACTTTTTGATGTGAAACATCTTTAATTTCGGTACGGACGATTTTAGTAGGAGTAAAATTTGATTTCAGTGTCACGTGACGCTGACGTCATTCATATTTTGTGTTGTTTTGATTTGTAGAGTTTCTCGGCAAACACACATACAAGAGGATGGGCAGAGAGGGGAAGCGAAGTGGTAGGAAAGATGCTGAAGAGGAGCAACTGGGTGGGTTCTGGGAAAGATCTGGGTGTGATCTTGGTGGGATTTGGTTTTATGTGGGAGGGATTTAGGTGGAATCTTATCTGGGCGGGATCTGGGTGGAATTTAGCAGCGATATGGGTGGGATCTGTGTGGGATTTAGATGAGGATCTGGGTGGGAGCTGGCCGAGATCTGGCAGAGTTCTGGGTGGGATCTGGAAGGGATCTGTATGGGATAAGGGTGGGATCTGGGTGGGATCTGTGTGGGATATGGATAAGGATCTGGGTGGAAGCTGGGCGAGATCTGTGTGAGTTCTGGGTAGGATCTTGGAAGGGATCTTGAAGGGATCTGGGTGGGATCTTGGCGGGATCTGGAAGGGATCTGGGTGAGATCTGAGTGGGATCTGGGTGGGATCTGGATGGGATCTGGAAGGGATCTAGGTAGCATCCGGGGTGGGATATGAGTGGGATCTTGGATCTCACCTTGGTGGTATCTTGGGGGTGAAACATCATCATTTATCTATGGATTACCACAATAATCTTCCTGACAAAATGAATATACACAACAGCAAGTGATCTTGTTTCTGGTATTTCTACTCCCCGTTAAACTTCTTCTTTCAAAAGAGTGTCCTTGCTGATTTATATACCAGAGAGAGAGCTTGTGATTTGAAAATAAGCTTTTAAACTTAGGATCATGTTTCACATCAAAGACTCGTGAGTGCTAGCGACACTCACACTTTTTTTTTGTAGCCTGGGAACGGGACCAATAAATTGTGAAACAAGAGGCATCAGGTAGCAACTCCTCATACCCAGTTTTTCTTGAGCACGTCAAGTTCGCGATTAATGGGCACATTTATACTAGCAACACACAGTTACAACATCTGTTGCTGGTCAAATAAAGATAAGAGCTAAATATTGGAAAATTCACCAAAGATGAAGGGAGTCAGCAGAATTGTTTAACCAGGTTTCAGAACAAAAATTTTAGTATAGTAGTATTTCGCATATAAAAATTTCCCCTTTGCACAAGCAATTGCCTCAGAACAACATTGACCACTTGAGTATCAAGGGCGTCTCGAAAATTATGCAAAAATTCTATGAATAAAATTCGTCATTTGCACTAGAAAATATTGAAATATTGTTTCAAAATGTCTTTGGTGGACAAACCGCGATGCGTTAAGATGCCTGGAATTGAAGTATTTTAATGACATGATCTGTTTTTCTGCTGGTAATGAAGCACTCCACTAATAAGATTAATTTCATAATTTTAGTGAAGCTTGTTTTAACTAAATGGTTAATGTTGTTCTAAGGCAATTGCTAGTACAAAAACGACTATAAACCGCGATCCAAGGCTTCGTTGGTAAAACTGAAAACGCAGTTCGGTCTATTTTTATACCAGTTACTCGTAGAGTAAAAAGGGTATACTAAAGTCGTGCAAATGTATGTAACAGGCAGAAGGAATCATTTCCGACCTTCTAAAGTATATATATTCTTGATCAGCATCAACAGCCGAGACGATATAGACTTGTCCGTCTAGAGATAGTTAGTAATTAGCGAAATGAATCGACTTGCCGAAGAAAAAGTTACGGTCGGAAATGATTTCTTCTGCCTGTTACATACATTTGCACGATTTTAATAAACCCTTTTTACTCTACGAGTAACGGGTATAAAAAAGTTAAAATCGTTCTGATCTTTTGAAATTTATAAAAAAATTTTTTAAATTCTAAACCATTATACTCAGATAAAAACTAGAGAATTTCATTTCATGCTGGAATTTTCAAAGAAATTTCATTTCCCGATTCAATGTAAATACTGGACGGTCAAACTTGTTACTTTAAAAGTTATAACCAACAAATGGAATTGTAAACCTTTGCAATGGATTTTGGATCTTTGGATCTGTCAAATTGTATACGTGTGTAAATTGTATGAAAGAAAATCAAAATGAAATCAGGTTCGTTCCACCAACAGCTCTGCTTTTGCTTTCACGAAAGCAAATCAAAAGCTAATCAACTCTCAGGAATACCACTATTGTTTACATATTGTCTTGGCTATATTAAAAACAATTTTTTCAATGGTCATGGTACCTTTTTTCAAGTGTTATGACTTCAAACCAAGTCTACGCCAACTACTTAAATATTTAACATGTGGTCAAGGGCAACAGTACGTATGAGTGATAAACTTTGAATCCAAGTCGCAGACCCTAAAACTAATTTTTTCTCAAAGAATTTTTTGGTGTGCCTTTTTTAGACGAAAACGCATCGCTTAGGAGGGTATCAGTATGGCCTTACATATTTACATACATAAAATGTCCGACCTAATTCTTACAAACCACTTTCAAGTCAGTCGGATGAAAAATAACATTTTCCCATACAAACTTTTGCCGACGCTTTTCCACCTATTCCGGGTGGAATTTTCCAAAACCCCGTCTTAGTACGCACTTTCACCACTAACCGAAATTTCTGTCTTAGCTTTCTATCTCTTACCGTTAAGGCTGTGCGATGATTGCCAATCAGTCAGTGAATCAGACGGTCAGTCAGGACACTCTCTTTTATATTTATAGAGACTAGCAAATAACCCGACGCGCGCAACAGCGCCTTCAACAGTATAGAACCAAACAATATAAGATATAATAATACCCGTAGAACCCAGAAATCGAACTTTGCTCATGGGGTTTCCCTTCAACTCCCACCTACTTCCCCCAGTTCCCACGTCCCGCCCATCCACTTCCCACCCACATCCCACCCACTTTCCGACCACATCCCATGCACTTCCCACCTACATCCCGCACCCACATCCCATCCACATCCCTCCCCCTCCCCCATCACACCCACATCCCACCCACTTCCCAGCGGGAGGTATTTCCAACATTGGAAAATGAAAACACAAATGAATTCTCATTTTGACCTTACAATCGGGTGAAAAATTGTTTTTTCATGCACAATTTTCCGGAAATTTTCCGACCGTTGGGTCAAAATTTTCATCATTGGAAAATCGCGTTTCAAATTATTTCGTATTTTATACTTACAAACCGATTTTGAAGCCAATCGGATAAAAATAGTTGTTTTTATGCAGAATTTTCCGAGAATTTTCTGACCGTCAGGTCAAATTTTCCAACTTCGAAAAATCACATTTCGAAATATTTCGTATTCTATCCTTACAAACCGAGTTTCAAGAAAATCGGATGAAAAATAGATATTTTGCATGTAGAATTTTCCGGGCATTTTCACGCCTAGGCGGATTTTCCGACATGGCAAAATCACATTTCAAATTTTTTCGAATTCTGTCCTTGCAAACCGAGTTTTAAGCCAATCGGATGAAAAATTTTTTTTTTCATGCAGAATTTTCCGGGAATTTTCCGACCTTGGGTCGGATTTTCCAAAATCGGAAAATCACATTTCAATTTATTTCGTATTCTGTCCTTACAAACCGAGTTTCAAGTCAATAGGGAATTTTCCGAACGTCAGGTAAAATTTTCCAACTTCGGAAAATCACATTTAAAACTATTTCGTATTCTATCCTTACAAACCGAGTTTCAAGCCAATCGGATGAAAAATAATTTTTTGCATGCAGAATTTTCCGGCCATTTTCCTCGTGGGTGGATTTTCCAAAATCGGGAAAACACGTGTCGAATTATTTCGCGTACTATGCTTACAAACCAAATTTCAAGTCAATCGGATGAAAAATAACATTTTCCCATACAAACTTTTCCGACGCTTTTCCGACTTTTCCGGGTGGAATTTTCCAAAACCCCTCTTTAGTACGCACTTTCACCACTAACAGAAACTCCTGTCCAAATTTCAGCTTTCTATCTCTTACCGTTTAGGCTGTGCGATGATTGCCAATCAGTCAGGACACTCTCTTTTATATTTATAGAGATTACATTCAGGTAATTGTTGACATTGTGTATCGAAAAGGCTGGACTTCGGGTTTGGTTTGTTTAAATTTAAGTTTTGTTTACATATGCTGTGAATATATAGACATATCAACAAGAGGGAACTGTTTTGATATGCTTTCTACTTGTTGTGCAATAATAAATGGAATTAAATTTCACTTTTCCCAAAACTCTGTTAACTCTAGTTTATTTTCCACCCCATCAAAGAGATTTGAGCTATGCGAAAACTGCTCAGCATCTTTGCTTGCAACCGCATCCATTTTCGTTCTGACCTCATCCTACTTGCTAACACGCCCCAACTGTTTTAGCCAGTTGTGCTTCTCATATGCCACTACCAGAGAGGGGAAATTGTGGCCCAGTACTTTACCCCCACCCCACCTTTGTATATACTTGTAATAAATGCTGTGACATGCTTGCGGCGAAACATTCGATGTCATCGTCGTTGTAGTCGTCCTCAGCGGCGACACTTTATTATTGAATATGTTGGCAGGGCCATTTGCATAATTGATCGGCAACGAGGCGCGAATCGCAAAAACGAGAATTGTAATCGACCATCAGCAGCCAGAGCCACATTTGCTAAACAATCGAACTTTTACAGTTCCAGCGTAGTTACGCCCACCACTCCCACAGCTAGGAAGAACATTATTATTATTTTTTTTTTTTTCATAAAATATTGATGGAATGGAAATGTTGATTTATGCGCGTCCTCGCCCCTGCCATTCAATACAGCAAATCAATTTCAATAATCGACAACAAAAGCAACCGCTCGAAGTCTTGTGCCCCTTTAATAGTCCGTTTCAGTCTTGCATCCTATGGCTGCTGCCAGTATCGATCTGTTTGGCCGTCTTGCAGAATAAAATTGTGGAAGAATTTGTAACTTCGAACTTTCTAGGAGAGCTGTGCAGATAAGTAACCATGAACATCTTTGACCAAGTCAAAAAGTTCTCTAAGAGAACTGTCACACTAAAAAGAAAGCAAATCCAAATCAGCTTCGAACTTGATTTTACGAAATCAATTAGTATGACCTTAATTTCCTTGCATTTTCTGGGCAAACTGCTCATTTTGTATGGAGCTGCTGTCATCAGCTGTTTTGCGAAATCAAATCGAAAGCAAATCACTTTCAGGAATACCACTAATATTTACTAAATATATATTTATAAGAAATCGTATATTACGGCAAAATTTTTACTATTATGCGCTGTTCACTTTTAGATAAAAGCAACTTTTAGCCGACCACTAAGAGGCAATCAGGATATCTTTGAAGTGATTTACCACACGAACCAAACTGAAGTGCTGCGCATCACGGTTGCAGCCGTTCCTGCGAATAGTCCATTTTTACTGTGCTGCTTATAAATAGAGTATCGACCATTTGATAATTCCCATTTTCTCAATATCTAAATATAATGCGGATTACTACACTACTGAGCCAAAAAATACTGGTAATTTATTTACAAACGAAACAATCTGTAATTATTACACAGTGCAACACATAAATTGGTTACGCCTTCGGACCGCGATATTTTTTAAGAGCATACCGAAACTAAAAAAATTCCCCAAAGGACTTGGTCCTATCACATCTTTAAGGTACTTTTTTGATACCAAACATATTTTCACCCCAAACTGTCCATATATCATAAACCGTTTGGAATTTCGTTTTTATATCTTGGGCAAAGTTAAAGATATAAACTAGAGGAAAAATAGTCATGAATAGACTGACCCAAGGAAAGCACCGAGCTGAGCCAGATGAAGTTAGGAAATTAGTGGCTAGAATGCTGAAGTGTTTTGAGCGTATCAACGTATTGATGACTTTGAAATTGCATTTTTTGCATCACTATCTGGATGTTTTTCTGAAACAATTACCCACAGAATCGGACGAACAAGGGGAGCGATTCCACCAGGTTACAATGCCAATGGAAAAAAGATATCAAGGCAAGAAGCTAAATGCATTGCTCTCGGAGGTTTGTTGGTGGAGCCACAAAGTATGCCAGTATGAGGATGAAGGCGTCGAAAACCTAGAAGACACTGCATGTATTGAAAACACGAAACACGTATGCCTTTGGATCATCTTTATACCCTTGCAAAGGGTATTATAATTTTGCCCAGAAGTTTGCAACGCATAGAAATATTCATTTCCGACCCTATAAACTATATATATTCTTGATCAGGGAGACGAGCTGAGTCGATTGAGCTTTGTCCGTCCGTCTGTCCGTCTGTCTGTCCGTCTGTCTGTTTCTACGCAAACTAGTCTCTCAGTTTTAAAGCTATCGAGCTGAAATTTTGCACAGAGTCTTCTTTTTACTGCACACTGCTAATATGTCGGAACCGACCGGATCGGATGACTATATCTTATAGCTGCCATAGGAACTATCGGTTGAAAAGTTGGTCTTTGTGAGAAAAACTTTTTTGTTTTTAATGTTAACGGCTCCCACTTCAGCAATTATTAATACTATACTTTTTCACATAGATAAGGAAGTTTTTGTCAAAATCGGATGACTATTTCTTATAGCTGCCATGGGAACTATCAGTCGAAAAATGGGTTTTAATGAGAAAAATTTTTTTGTTTTTAATGTTAACGTCTCCCACTTCAGCGATTATTAATATTATACGCTTTCACATAGATTTGGAAGTTTTGGTCAAAATCGGATGACTATATGTTATAGCTGTCATAGGAACTAGCGGTCGAAAAGTGGGTTTTAGTTAGAAAAATTGTTTGTTTTAATGCTGGCGTTCTTAAACTCTGATGTATTCAAACATTTGCAAGGGTATAAAAACTTCGGCAAAGACGAAGTTAGATTGGCCATCTCGTTTTAGTTCTGGATGTACAGAGTCAGTCCATGAACGAGCATCAAAAATATTAAAAACTTAACCTTTGGTTAAAATTACGTTTTTTCTTTTTTTTTACTTTTAACACGCTGAGAAGTAAAGTTCATAATGAATACAAAGTGTTATCTAGAAAAGATATCTTTTATAGTATTAAAACGGTATGAAGGGGTGTTCGTATGAAGCTGGCGTGTACTAGAGATTTGTTTATATTGATGTTTGGGATAATTTATAAATAAATTCGATTCCTGCTCCATATTTATTTGTTGCTCGATTAAATTAAAAAAATTATTTTAACATGTCATACAATTGATTCAGCAACACAAGCGGACGGCAGCAAATTGATGATTATTGCTGATTATGGCATATCCTTAATGGCTTCAAAACTACACAAATATGTATTGTAAAGGAAAAATATTGATGGCGTATTCTACGATGTACTTGTAGATTATATAAAAAGTGTGTTTTTAATAAATATTTAGTTATTTATAAAAAAATGTTAAGGTTCTTCCGAGAATTGAACTCGGTTCGCCGGATTCATGTTTTCACAGAGAATCGAACTAAACGAACCAGATTTCCCGCTTTCATAACTTTAAACGAGAGCGTAAGTTAAAGTCGGCTCTAACCGACTTCGATATACCCGTTACTCATGAAAAACATGTTTAACAGTGTTCCTGCGTTCCTTAGTGTGACCATCCAAAAAGTATGCAACATTTTTTAGGGTGGGTGGGATGGTAGCGGGGAGGCTTGGTTCCCTTTTTGCTTATAACTTGAGAACCGTTCATCCGATCCTTATCATTTCTTTGGCAAATCGATTCATTTTGCTAATTACTAGCGGGAGGCGGCGTGGCCAAAATTTGAAACAAACTTGATCTGCGTGCAGATAAAAGAAACTTTTTTCGTTGTAGGTGAGATTTCAAATTATTTTTAAATTGCGTTTCGCTTTGTATAGTTTTTAAATGATTAGGCAATTCATTCCATAGTCGGATTGCAGGTATAAAAAATGTCGCTCTGAGCAAGATAGCTTAAATCGTGGGTAATTCAAATTATTTGTTCTCTGAGAGGCAGAGTAGTTTAGCTTAGAGTAAAGATAGTTTGCTTCTTTGGTTACTATAATCTTGTGTAAGATAAATTATGTTCTAAGGTCAATCCATTCTAGAGGAGTAATATGGTCAGAGACTCGACGGTTATAAATATATCTAACAATTGAATTAAAAGCTACCGTTAATTTTTTCATGTCATCTACATTGGAGTGTCCGAATATTTCGAGTCCATAAAAAAGTGAGGGTATAAGGCATGTCTTTGCAATAAGTAGCTTAATTTGTATCGGTAGAAACATTTGTGACACTGACAGTTGCCTCAACAGTCCATACGCTATACCGCACGCTTTAGAGACATGTTTACTCCACGAAAGTGTGTTATTAAAGATGATGCCTAAGTTGGAAGTCTGGCTCTCGTATTTAATCGGAGGGCTTTTTTAT
Organism: Lordiphosa stackelbergi; assembly: GCA_018904235.1. Lineage (NCBI taxonomy): Eukaryota > Metazoa > Arthropoda > Insecta > Diptera > Drosophilidae > Lordiphosa > Lordiphosa stackelbergi. Next base: position 11,789 of record JAEIFU010001556.1, on the reverse strand, counting down.
GAATAACAATACATTTTGACTTAGATGGGTTCAATAGAAGACCATTGTCCTTAGCCCACCGGTCTATTTTTAAAAGTTTATTATTACAAACATTGATACAATCAACAGAGGTCCTAGTACCGAGCCTTGTGGAACACCTCTCGTAAGGTTTTTAAAATTAGACGTGGAAAATCCAGAGACCACTGCCTGTGATCTGTTCGTTAAGTAAGACCTAAGAAGTTTGGTTGCAGTAATAGTAAAATTATAAATATTTTTTAGTTTTGTACACAGAATATCATGGTTCACAGTGTCAAATGCCTTGCTGTGGTCAAGCAGCGTCAAGAAAACTACATTACTTTCATCTGACTTCTATATTTACGAGATCTGTTGTGCAACTTCTTTTCCTTCTGAATCCTGATTGCACATCACTTAACAGTGAGTTTCTATCAAGAAATTCTTGTATTTGTGCAGCCATAAATGGGAGAATAGAAATTGGTCTGTACTCGTCATTAGTTTTAGGGATTGGCAAGATTTTGGCTCTTTTCCATATTTCGGGAAAAGATGAAGTGGTGAGGACAGTGTTAAAAATATGAGTTATGTGGTCAAGAAGAAAAGGAAGAAGAAGCTTTAACATTTTCGGGTTAAGATCGTCGAGTCCAACTGCATTCGATTTGATCTTAAGTATACTTTCTAGGACATCACAAGAACTGACACACACAAAACTAAAACTATTATCACCATAGGGTAAAGAATTCAGGTACAAGTTGCAAGCAGCTTCAGGTACTTGGTTTTTGACTAAAGTGAACAAGAAAACATGTTCTTCTTTAATTGTTCATTTTGAATCAGTGACTCCTGTTTGGTGAGAGTTGTTAAGTCTTTCATGCTCAGTGAGTTGTTCTGTGAGCTGTTCAGTAAATAATTTAGTGAATTTTTCAGTTTGACCAGATCCAGTGACTGTTAACTCAGTTTGGTAACTGTTAAGCTGTTATTAGAATCGTGTTTCTGCTTGTTGTCTATGTATGTCAACTCTGTGTTAAGCAAGCTTCTTTTTTTATTCAGAACTTCGATCCATATCAGGAAATTGATATTTCAAGTTTCAACTCCGAAAAACAAAACAATTAAGAGCGTTGCAGTCGAGGGGCCCTACTCCGAAATACCCTGTACAATTCAGACACACATACAAAAACGCACACATAGACTAACGCACACACACGTGCGGTATAAGCCCACCCAGCAATTTAGCAAACGTTATGCAAACCAAGCTTAAAGTAAGATTGCTTTTGCAAGCATTGTCGTATGGCAGCCTACGACATTTATAAAACACTTGCTAAAGTAAGCTATTTGCGCATGTCGTTTCGGCGACCGAGAGAAATTGCGTGCTCACTCTCTCTCTCTCTCTCTCTCTCTCGCTCTCATCACAAAACTTATGATCTTTTCGTGCTACGCAGCTGCAGCTGGCAAAGCAGACAAAAAAAGGTAACCTTGAGCAAATGCAGGATAAAAATTGTGTATCTCATTCTCGTTGTCTTTCTTGAAGAGCGAACAAGTGAAAATTTTTCTTAAAAAAAGTAAATGCGGGCTTAAATTTATTTAATGTCAGCAGCAATAATATAATATTGTAAATGTAAAATTGGCTGACAGCTCCTCCAACGGGGCCAAGCCAAGCTTCTCTCAATCTCTTGGCGTGTGTGTCTTAAATTTTTCGCACAAGAGAAAGGGACCTACAGTTTAACGCCGAATCCGAACGGCAAAGTTTGAGAGTTTGCTTTTTCATGGCTAGTTACTTCACAGCTGGCGTCACTAGCTGGTGAAGGTGACCGTATGTGTAAAAGCTATTCTTCTAAAGAAAGAAAAAAACTTTTATTATTAGATGTTCACAGGCGGGATCGAACCCACGACCTCCCGCCCAGCAGTCCAGCACACTAACCACTTTGCCACAGACGGCCCCATAATATTAGGAAATTATTAAGAAAGCATATTATATACGATTGTCCACATCAAATGCAAATGCACAATGCTTACTTGCAGTTTAAAGTTAACTATTTACATTTATATTTAAATTCTATTACAGAGACTTTCACTCTCATATTAAGGCAGGAAGCGGACTTTGTATTTCCCCTTAAATTAATTAAATTTAATTTTTGAATAATAAAAATAACCAACCAGAACAATCACAAAATAAATGTTTAAAACGCTTTCATTTTTCGTTTACAATACGTGTTTTGTAACCGTAAAAAACTTGTGGAAAGCGACTTTTTTAAGCGTGCGTTTCGATTATAAAACGCTTACTTTAATGCGTTTTATAAATGTCACAGCAGCGTTTTATAAGCGTTTTGCTTATATTGGATCGCTTACAAAACGTGTATTTTTATATGAAATTGTTTGCTGGGAGAATACAGCCACAGTGGTTACTGCTTGTCGTAAAAAGCGACTAAAGTAACACGGAGATGAAGAAGCAATGACACGCGTCTGATCCGGCGCACTCGCAGGGCAATGATGCCACTAAGCCGGCGATGACCATGCCTTGCCATTACTTAGTGGATCAAGCAGCTTGCCACCTACACTATGGTATCTCAAGGCTCCCGTCGTGTTTTTACTCGATTGGCTACCAAAGGCAAGAAGGCAAAGCCCTGCAACCGGGCAGTGGCTGGTTGCATCAAGATAGAGACCAGAAACATCTTGATTGGAAAACTGGAAACCCCCTTACGTAATCTGAAGAGCTAGAGGCGGTCCCGTTGGTAACTGGCTTGAAAGTGCTGACCTTGAGCTAGCAGGCCATAAGACTGAAGCAGTGCTTATAACAAGCAGAAAACCCGTAGAGCTTATGGAAATTCAAGTGGGGAATGTGACCATCTCAACCAAGCCGTCCATCAGATATCTAGGAGTCATGCTGGATAATAGGTTGAACTTTAGGCCCACATTGAGTATGCCACCCAAAAAGCGTCAATAATGCAGGCCGCGCTGTCAAGAATGCTCCCCAATATATATATATACAGGGTTGCCCATATTCGACGGACCCATGTTTTTTTTTTTTAAATCAAAGAAAAACAAGTGAGAAAGTCGGTCAGGCCCGACTATAATATACTCTGTACCTCTCTCTCTCTCTCTCTCTCTCTCTCTCTCTCTCTCCCCCCCCCCCCTCCTCCCTCTCTCTCTCTCTCTCTCTCTCTCTCTCTAAGATTGTGCGGCGTTGGTTGTGAAAGGGTGGGTGGTGGGTGGCGGGGGGGTGGCCGGGAGTGATTCAGATTCACTTATTTGCTCATAACTTGAGAACCGCTCGTCCGATCTTTATCATTTCTTTGGCAAATCGATACATATTCCTAATGACTTACTATCTCTAGAAGGTACAAATCATCTATCTACAAAACTGTGGGAGATATGACGTTTTTTCAAAATTGTGGGGGCGGGAGGGGGCGGGGCAAAAATTGAAAATAAACTTGATCTGCCTGCAAGTATAAGAAGCATTTGTCCCATATATGTCAAACCTCTATCTCTTACCATCTCTGAGATCTGTTTGTTCATACGGACGGACAGACGGACAGACAGACGGACAGACAGACGGACAGACGGACATGGCTATATCGACTCGGCTGTTGATGCTGATCAAGAATATATATACTTTATAGGGTCGGAAATGATTCCTTCTCCCTGTTACATACTTTTGCACAAACTTAATATACTCTATGTACCTTCAGGTACAGAGTATAAAAATAAAAATTTGGCGGTTGGCAATCTTAATCATTTAATTTGTTCCAAGTAGATTTGTTTACATCAATTTTTGAATATGATATCTCTCAAATGGCCGCCTCTGGCGTTGATGGCGTATTGTGCCCTTTTTGCAGCATTTTCCATCGATTTCGCCAACATTTCGGCCGGAATAGCGGCTATTTCTTCACGAATGTTGTCCTGGAGCTCTTCTACGGTCCTTGGCTTGTTAACGTAAACCTTTGACTTCAAATATCCCCACAAGAAGAAGTCAGGCGGCGTCAAATCGGGCGAACGCGGTGGCCGGTCCAAATCACCACTTTTCGACATCAAACGGCCCGGAAACAATTTCTTCAGAAAATCGATTGTTATGCGACTTGTGTGCGGTGGAGCGCCGTCTTGTTGAAACCAGAACTGCCTCATACGCTTTCGACGAATAATTGGCATCACAAAATTGGTCATCATGTCGCGATAACGCTCCTGGTTGATGGTAACTGCATGGCCATTTTCATTTTGGAAGAAAAACGCCGCACCAAACTGTGACTTTTTCGTCATGAAGAGGCACTTCTTGAATCTCCTCAGGATTTTCAGTGGCGTAAATACGGCAATTTTGCTTATTTACGGTCCCATTCAATGTGAAATGGGCTTAATTTTTAATTTTTTTAAAAGCACGTTGAGTTTTCACAATTGACTTGTTCTGTTGAATGTAAATTTCAACTATTTCAGAGCGCTCGCGTGGCGTGTATTGTTCCATGGTAAAAATCTGCTTGGACTGACGCTTCAAACGCGGTATGTCATTAAGCGATCTGACATCTCTGTCAAAAGGTTGTGGCGTTGCCAGATGGGTCCGTCGAATATGGGCAACCCTATAAAAAAAGTGTTCTTCCCTCGGGGGCTTCAGCGCACAAAAATAAGAAAAAAAAAAAAATTTTCTCCCCCTAAAAATTAGTGCAAAAAAAATAATTTTTATTTCCGAAAAATTTTATAAAAGCGGCATTGGTACTTACAAAAAAAATTCCATTTTAAAAAGGTAAAAAAAAAAAATTTAATAAAAAAGGGGAAAGGAACCAGCAGTCCCCACGCACAAGGAATCGATTCGAAAGGCAGAAAGAGCAGCCTCAAGCCACCGCGCAATGCCCAAGTTGTCCGGGCGATAACGAAAGCGCGGAGCACGCACAGTACCACTGTCCAAGATACAGAATGGCAGTAGGCGAAATCCCTGCACCGGAGGAACTGGTCGAATTCATGATAGTATAAGATGAAAACTGGCAACGTATCTGCGAACATATTATATATGTCCAAAACGAATTGAGAAGGTGTAAAATGGAGAGAAGAGAAGAGCAAAGAAGCAGTACCTAAATCAAGCTGGAAATGCAACGGTGACGGTGCCTGAATAAGGCAACCCCACCCCGCCAAGTAATACCTAACGGTGATCCCGTGGGTGTGGCGTTGAGCATTTGTGTGGCGATGTGTTTAGCACGTAGGCGTAAATGCTATCTACGAATCGTACATGCTAATAGCCCGGGCTATCAGTATCTTTCGAAGATTCACATAGCTCATGGCGTATCCATGAAAAAAAAAACAAAAAAACACACCCATATGCGCGCGCAGACTGACTCTGAAATAGGCACAGCGCTCCCACTATACCTTTCGGACTATTTCTCTCGGATCTTATTGCGCTTTTCGGAATAGATAAATATAAGGCCTACGATTATTTTGATCCCCTTTTACCCATTTTCAATGGGTACAGGGTATAAACAACGCGAACTCTGCCCTCGTGGAAAATATCGATCAAGTCGTACTTAGAGGTCAACGAAGGATTAGAAGCTTTGTGTGTAAGCCAGTACCTGCATTTAGGAACCAGGAAATATACCTTGAATTTGTTCGATTGATCTCTAATCGTCTCCATGCCATGGGGTTAGTTGAAAAGCAAGTGAACAGCTAAATCAATGATTAACTGAGCTGAACCCAACCCATCCTAGATATGTAAGAATTGTCATATACCTTCGTATATGGTACACATACCAAACACAACGAGAGCATTAACAAGGTGTTCACCGAACAGCGGCGAGTTCATCCAGTAAACTACAAATATAAGGAGCAGCCCGAAATGAAATAATTTTTAAAATAACTTGCCCCAAAGCTTGTTAGTCCTTTTCCTTAAGCCATTAACACATTTTGACCCCGCAGAAGACAATAAAGTTCAATATTAATGCACCCTTTGACACACCCTGGGTAACCCGAATCCGTATACGGATACCCGTTCGAATCTGAATCAAGCGCCATAAAAATAAGACAAACAGGCTACTTAAAAAAATAAAACCCGAAAAAATTTTAATGATCTGTCATAAAAGTGGGGCGGCGCGTTGGTCCAGTGGCAAAAAGGGAAAATTGAGCGGCGAACATAAAAGCGGAATTTATTAGGCATTGCATACTTTTGAGGGCAATCAAAGTAAACCAGCAAAAGGGGGCGGGGTGAGGGAAACTGTTGCTGCGGCGAATCCTTTAAGCACTGGCGCCAGCAAAAGGAGAGCCATGTCTGCGTGTGTGTGTGTGTGTGTGTGTGTTTGTGTGGCAATTAATTCCAAAATCACAATAGCCATAAAGATGATGATGCGACTACAATTTGAATGTCCCCAGCGAAACGCGACCCTGCTCCTGCTGCCACTCCTGCTGCTGTCCTGTCAAAGACACGACGAAATTGACAACAATGGCGACAAGCTGCGTTCGTAATAAGTAGTTTCCCTCCCCTCCCCATCCGCTGGGTGGGTCCCTAAATCAAAGCAGGACATGCCCTGTCCCAGACAGAGCTCACGCTTGGATTGCCTGCCTGCCCGCCTGCCGGACTGCCTATTGCCGCACACAATATATCAAAGTTTATGCTGATTTGAGTGGCCAGCCAAAAACTGGGACCGCATTTTGTGTTATTGTCTCTTGGCTCGGTTTTCTTATTTTTATATTGATTTATTTTTCTTTTTGCCATTTTATTTTCTTTTTTTTTCTGATTAGATTTATTTATTTTTATTTGTGCCGTCGATGAAATTTAATAATTCCACTTAATGCAATAATAATTTCGTCGCCTTTTGTGGTCCTTCTTCTACGTCTGCCATCGTTTGTCGTCATCATTTTGTGGCCGGCGAATAATTTGTGCGAAATTTGTCAGATTGCTGGCGCTTAAGTGTGCTGGGTCCACGGGTTGGTTGCTCGGTTGGGTTGGCTGGTTGGGTGGGAGTCATTTGTAATATGTTTTATTTGACTTGTAGCAGCTGCTGCTGCTGCTGCTGCTGCTGGGCATCTATCCTTGGGGGTAATAAACCAAAAAGCGAAAAAATAACTTACCGTAATTGACGCCTAAGTCTCGTGGGGACGACACATTTGGACAGCTGATCTCAATTAGATGTGACTACTTTGAAATTGTGGCCAAATATTGAAGGCAGTAAATAGTTTGTCAAACAACAACAATGCCAAGAAAAAGATGGAGAAACACCGATTAATGTTGGGTCAACCGTTGCCTAAACATATTTTTTCACTCATGACTAGCTTATTCAAAAATCAGTACGCGGGAATTGTGGCTTTTGTGACTTTAGTACTTTATCGACTATAATGGTCACCTGCAACGTTCAGTTTCGTTGGACTAGTTGCTTGTCCTAATGTTAATACCAATATACTTTAATGGTGTAAATACCCGGGGTGCATGAATTTTACAAGGTAGTATTAGCAGTTCCTTGTGCACAAGTACATAAAAGTTTTACGACAGGAGTAAAACCGTACTAATATTATAAACTAGCAGAAACCCGGCGTTCGTTGCAATGCCCATTTAGAATTTTAAGCACAAAGCGGAGAAGTGAGGCTTACTTGACAGTTGCCATCTATAAAATCTTTATGATTGCTTAGAGAATCGTTATAAAATTTTTCCAATTTTCGCGATTTTAATAGCTTTTGAACTTCACCATTCGTCTATTTACCCATCTTCATGGTAGTCTAAACCAGTGGTGCACAAATTTAATTTTTCATGTCCCGCGGGATAGGAAGTCATAATTCTGCCAGCGTCGCAGCCGACACACGCATAAAGAGAGAGAATACGTGTGCTCTATAAAATGCACGCACACACATATGAGTGTTTGTTTGTAGCCTATATTTGACCAATGGCGTTTACTTCGTGTTGCTCTGCTACACACACAATCGCAAAGCTTGATAGTGTGTGTTTGTGCACCACTGGTCTAAACTCATTATACGCCCTTCAGTACGCTGCACTAGCACATGGGTGTAGAATTCGGTACTTACTAGTAACCACCGGTACTTACCGCCCAATCCACCAGCAATGCATTTCAGTCCTAGGGGGTAACCAATCGCCACCTCTTCGCTTTACATCTAACTGGTGGAGTAAGTACCGCAAAGTGTTGGTACCGTAAGTAATTACCGTAAGTACCTCCGTCAGTACCTTTGTAAGTACCTCCAATTCGCACTAGTGTAGGTACCCACTTGGTGGTAATGCAAGAACCAAGCCCTCATAAAAATAAGTTTTATGTTCAATTTTTAACATTTTATTTATATTTCTTCTTCATTACTATTATATTATTATTATTATTTCATTTTATTTATAATTTTTTCTTCATTATAATTATTAATTCCTTCATTATAATATTCATTATAGCGAGTTTTGCTACCGCAGCTGGACTTTTAAAAACTCGCTTTCTCTTAAGCTATATTGCGCAGCAGTTTGTGTACTGATGAACCGTGCGTGGAAATTGAATCTGAAAAAAGAAAACAGTGAATTGCACAGCATTACCAAAATTTATTACTTAACAAGTAGAGCTCCATAAAAATTTTTTAGAGTCGCTTTTCCTTGCCCGCCATTCACATTGTAGACGACCACTAATCATTGGCCAAGACGTCGCGTCGCAGTCGGCGATTTGCAGAAGCTTGTAGTAAATTTCTTTCACTTGCGCAGGGAACCCTTGCTTTTTTTTCAGTCTACGACGATGCTCAAAAAATCATATTTATATGCTTTGTTCTTACCTTTATTGGCTTCAGTTACTATAGTAAACATATCAACGGACTACTATGTTCTACCCGTTTACATTAACTGCAATAAATGGGATGTAGATATATCCAAATTGTGTGACGTTCTAATTAATTCGGAATGCAAGGATAACCTGATGATTATTGGTGACTGTAATGCGAGGATCGGTGAAACGCAAATATGTCGATTTAACCCTCAGTTGGTGCCAAACAATTTATCGGAAAGAAGGGAAACGAGAGATAAAGTCCTAGACTCTAATGGCCGCAAGTTTATTGACTTGGTAGAATATTTTGGCTTCACTTTGGCAAATGGAAGATCTACTAGCGATGCCATAGGAGCTCACACTTTTATAAGAGGTACTGCTCGATCCACGATAGACTATTGTTTGGTGAGAGGCTCGTGGTTAGAGATGCTAGAAGATCTTAAAATAAACGAAATGATTTTCTCGGATCATATGCCCCTTGAAGCGTCTCTCTGCATCGACCAACCAACTTGCACTGAACAACTCTTTCTACTTCCAAAGCTAAGATGGTCATATAAACATGCGGATACGTACAGAAGAAATTTAGACAGCATCATCGTCTCTCTACCATGGAACCTAGCGAACTCCAATTTTGAAGATATAAGTGGTCTCACAAACTGTATCACAAACTCAGCGATAACCCAGAGTAGAAGTGTTGGAACATCGTTCAAACAGGAGTGGTACAACAGAAAATGTCAATTAGCGCGAGACAAATCGTTTAAACTGCTTAGAATCGCCAAGAGTGAAAACTCGGAAGAATCAATGATTCGGTATCAGCAAGAAAACAACTCATACAAGTACATTTGTCAAGAAGCCAAAAATCAGTTTTACGAAAAGCTAGCCGCAGCTCTAGAAGATATTCGTGACAGCAAATCGTACTGGAGCACCATTAGAAGACTAAATGGAATCTCTTTTTTAAAAGGCATAAAAGTGAACGCCGCGCAGTTGGCAAGCTATTTTGGTAGTCTTCTTAAATTTAGCTCGAAGCAACCCTTGGAGTATGCACTACCGTACCTTGCAAATGAAACACTAGATGGAACAATAACAGCCCATGAAGTTTCTGGCATTGTCGCGAAACTAAAAGACAACAAAGCTCTGACCCGAATAATACGGGTAAAGTTTTTCAGAACGCGTTAGCTAAAGTCTTCTCTTCAGTTCTCCTTGAACGTCTAAGTAAATGGCTTAATACTTGTCGATGTGTTAACTTGAGTTTCAGTCGGGGTTTCGAAAAGGATACTCCACAGTAGATAATATCTTCTGTCTGAATACCATTGCGCGAACCTATTTAGACAACGACAAAAAAAACTCTATGCCTTTTTCGTGGATTTTAAGGCAGCCTTTGATTCGATTGATAGAAGAACTCTAATGTATTAACTGAGCAATATCGGCATATCCTCCAAATTTATTCAAACCTTGCAAAGTCTGTATGAAAGCAATGAAGCTAAGCGTATGGGATGGAGCAAAGCTATCCGAATGGTTTCCTACTGAGGTTGGAGTCAAGCAAGGATGCTTGCTGAGCCCTGTTCTATTTTCAATATTTCTAAACGATATAGTGGACTACCTTCCGAAAGGACTCGAAATAAACGGCCTGGAAATAAAAGCCTTGTTATATGCAGATGATATAGTGGTCTTCGCCGAAACTCCCAAAGATATGCAAGACAATATCAACGCTTTGGATGAGTACTGCAAGGAGTGGGGCCTTAAAGTCAACTGCGAAAAATCAAAGATGCTTATTTTTAAGAAATATTGGAGAAGGCTTGCGTCTGCGGAAAAATGGCAAATGGGAGACATTGATTTGGAGGTGGTGAAATCATATAAATACCTAGGAGTCTGGATCTATCACAATGCCGAATTCAACTTTCACCTCGGAGAAAAACTAAAAGATGCTAAAGTAGCGATAAACAGTACTTGGAGAACGATACTTGGCAAAAAAGAGGTTCCTACCAGCACTAAGTATTGTACAAGCTGTTTAATGCCGCAGTGCGGGCAATAATGTGTTATGGTGCACAAGTATGGGGGATACGACGATACGAGGAAGTGGAAAGTCTTCAAGGTACTTTCTTAAGAAAATTTTTCGTCTACCTCAATACACACCGAACAGGATGCTATATCTGGAGACCGGGTTATCGCTCCTTCATTTATATACAGTTAACCTGCATTTTAACTACATGCAAAAAGCTTTATCCATGGAGGAAAAAAGGGTACCTAGGTTTTTGGGCGAGACACCTTTTAAAGAGCGACTACAATGTTTTAGAGAGTGGGACAGTCTAGCCACGGATGACGGAGTTCGATTGAATCTTGAAAATAACGCAACATAGAAAACTTGGGCTAGGAATATTACGGTTAAAATGGATGCGCATATAGGATGAAATTTGTTGAAGAATCCCGGAAAGCTCAGAGCGTTTGATCTATAGGCAACTGCACTACGACCTGGGGAGAATAACTATTTCTCCGACGAGTTTTCCGTTGAAGGAATAATAAGTGTTTTCATGACCAGAGGTGAAAATTTAAACTTGAATTTTATTCCAAATGTCACGAGGAATGACACAAACTGCCCTCTGTGCAACTGGAGGGAGCAAGAAAATGTCATCCACTTCATTGGAGGTTGCCCTATTCTGCGGGAGCTCCGGCTATCAGTTTCGGACAATGTACCCTTTTTCCGCACGAAATAGTAAATATCCTCAACGGCGCGGACTGGTCAAAGCTAAGAGTTATGTAATTAAACTTAGCATATAGAAACAGAATCATAAAGGGATTATTTTAAAAGGAAATTTTGTTTTTAGTTTTTTAGTATTAGTTATTAATAACATTTGTAAATCCTGCTAGCACTAAATCGCAAACCCAAAGCGCATGGCTGAACGATCTGGTATCTGGGGAAGACCCGGGAAGCCAGGTGTATTAAGCTACGTAAGGTAGCGAGGCGGTGAGCGACAGACGGTTCTTTAACCAAGTCGCCGAGTAACTAATATTTTTATTTTTTTTTTTTTTTGTATACCATTCCTTAGATTTATATAAATTTAAGTTATTCTATTTACAAAAAAAAAAAAAGAAGAAATAAAA
>JAEIFU010001555.1:0-65109 GCA_018904235.1 Lordiphosa stackelbergi | reverse complement strand
AGTTTGTGCAAAGAGTATGTAACAGGAAAGAAGAAATCATTATCAATCATATATATTCTTGATCAGCATCAACAGCCGAATCGATATAGCCATGTCCGTCTGTCCGTCCGTCCGTCTGTCTCCGTCTGTCCGTCCGTATGAACAAACAGATCTCAGAGATGGTAAGAGATACAGATTTGACATGTATGGGACAAATGCTTCTTTTATCTGCACGCAGATCAAGTTTGTTTCAAATTTTGCCACGCGCCCTCCAGCCTCCGCAATTTTTTAAAAAACGTCATATCTCCGACAGTTTTATAGATAGATGATTTGTAGCTTACGGTGGGTATTAAATGTATCGATTTGCCGAAGAAATGATAAAGATCCGGATGAGCGGTTCTCAAGTTATGAGAAAAAAGTGTAAAACAGACGCCTCCCACGCACACGCAAACACCGCATTGCAAGCGTCAAAGAGAGAGAGAGAGAGAGAGAGAGAAGAGACAGAGAGAGAGAAAAAAACTAAGAGATGAGCACAGTTGCGAGCGCATTCAGCAAATACACCGGGTACAGAGTATATTTATAGTCGGGCTTGACCGACTTTCTTACTTGTTTTGTATCAAATTTTCACAATTTCTTGCTAAAAATTCAATTGTAATATTTACCAAATTGGCGTGCTATTTAATTTTTTAAATTGGGAATATTATTTCATATGAAATAACACCCCAAATTTAGACCTTTTCATTTATTTTGGGGCCTTATTTCATTTCAGGGGCCTTATTTCATAATTTAAATTTCATATGAAACATACCCCAATTAGGGGCCTTATTTCATTTTATCGTTTGGGGACTTATTTCATTGGGGACTTATTGCCTGCAGCCTCTTGTAGTTGCTGTTGCTTGTGATGTATTTGGTGGTTTTGAATTGTTTTACTTGGTCGTAAAAGCTCATTCCGGGCTTCCTGTAGCTCTGTTCAGCGCAATGTTAAAGTTCATTTAAACCTGAAATCTCTCCAATGGCCGTGTTCACCAGCACAAATCGATGACGAAAAATCGATGGATCTAGTTCAATTGTTAAACCAATGATCGATCCCAAATTGTAACCCAGAGCGAGACTCACTTTGTGCGGTTTTGGATCGAAGTTTTTAGTTTAGTCATATATTTGATTCCTTTGCCCTTTGAATTAGATATAAGTTAACGGATTTAGACAAACGGTGAGCTTAGAGAGTTTTCCTTTTTCTCACATAGCCAAAGTGCAGCTGCAGAATGTTCCAACTAAATAAGTTTCTTTGAAACGTTTTGATAAAAACCAGTGCACACTGGTTCCTCTTAAATGGAAGTGTGGCCAAAATTACTTCTAATGCAGGTAGAAGGTTAAACACCAATTTATTTATACTGTGGGCATAAACAATTCTTTTATACCTAAGGCAAGAGATCATCAAAACTTTAACTGAGTTCTTTTTGGTGCACTGGCCGGAATTGCCAAAACTTTGTCATAAAGTCAAAAATTTGGAAAAATGTTGGAATATTGGAAAAAGCTTAATTCCTCTGAAAGAGTATAGAACCATGAACTCTAATTGCTGGTTTAAAACATTTTTTGTGCATCCCTGGAATTTTGGCACAGCCCTGAAAATAAGTTTTTTTCAACCAAAATTTTATTGCTCTGGTGCCATGGCACGACCTGTTCTTTCAAAATTAAAAACAGCTATAAATGTATAGAGCAATTAATGTTTTGAAATGCCAAAATGTTGCAAAAGGCATGTAAATTACAAGAAAATAAAGAAATTGGAAGCTTTTTTATGTTGTGCCTTTGTTTTTATGTGAGATTGCTGTGGTATTTTTGGGGCGAAGAATCTAAGCTAAATAAAATCACTTTGTTCCTTGGAGTAATTTTACAGAAAGTTTAAATTAAAACGAAAATAAAAAGACAAAGCTAACTTCGTCTGTACCGAAGTTTTGATACACTTGAAATAGCTTGTCATAACGGTTAGCGACTTCGACCAAACTTCCAAAAATCAGCTTAAAAACATGACATATTTCCCAATGACCGTGTTTGGAGAGCGATAATATTGAGAACAAACCAGTTTTTCTTACTAAAACCCAATTTTTCGAACGAACATTTGTATGGCAGCTACAAGAAGTAGTCATCCGATCCGGTCGGTTCCGACATATTAGCAGCGTGCAGTAAAAAGAAGACTCTGTGCAAAGTTTCAGCTCGATAGCTCCAAAACTGAGGGACTAGTTCGCGTAGAAACAGACAGACGGAGCAGACGGACAGACGGACGGACAAAGCTTAATCGACTCAGCTCGTCATGCTGATCAAGAATATATATACTTTATGTGGTCGGAGATGATTCCTTCTATGCGTTGCAAACTTCTGGGCAAAATTATAATACACTTTTCAAGTGTATAAAAATATTAAGAAAATCGAGCAATCCCGACTGTAATATACTCTGTACCTGCGACGGAGAATGCTTAGAGTGTATTTTGCTGCTGCAGCAACACCAGAACGCAACGGAGCTGCAGCGCTGCGTCATCGAATTTTATTTTGCTTATAACTTTACTATCGATTGTCCGATCTTTACCATTCCTTTGGCAGATTGATAAGTAATGTAAGTAATGATTACTAAATATGTCTAAAAGGTTCGAACCATATATCTTTAAAATTGTGGGAGATATGACGTTTTTTCAAAATTGCGGGGGCGGGGGGGGCGTGGCAAAAATTTAAAATAAATTTAATCTGCCTGTGAGTATAAAAGTTTATGTCCCTTACATGTCAAACCTCTATCTCTTTACCATCTCTGAGATCTGTGCGCTCATAGGGACAGAGTTGTATGGGCGGTACTAGTGGGCGTGGTCGGACCGGTCCAAAATTTTGCTCGTTTCTTATTTATGCCATTACTATTAAATGTTCCAAGTTACAGCCCTCTAACTGGGTCGGTCTAGTTTATGCCAAAATTTTGGACATTCCGGCCACTGTGCAAGGGTATGATAAAAGCTCGACTGTGCCTTTGCTTTTAGGTAAATCTATTTCCCGTCTGTCCTTAAACGTTTTTGGTTCTTAAGGATTTTATTGGTTTTTTTTGTGGAACTTGTGGAATTTTGGATCATTTCCGGTATTTATGAATATTTTTGGAATTTTTTTAGCAAAATAACAAAAGAAACAAATATGGTGATGTGGAATATAAATAAGCAACGGTTGGTTTGTAAGGCTTGCCAATAATACACTCCTTAAAAGCCAGGATTCAAAGTGGAACGAAGAACGATATTTACTTATGTAAGCTGTTGAATTGGGCTGGGTTATACATTTAATTTAAAGCCGTTTTATTTATTTAAACTTTGTTAACAGCAGACTCAAAAATGTAAATTTAAAGGTAATTTGTGGGGTTGATGAGTAAAAGTATGTAAGAATTAATGATGGATTTAGAACAGTTTTTGTAAATAGAAAGTGATATAAATTAAATGATTCTTCATTTTCATGGACTTGTTAACCCAATTCCCCTTTGCATAATCAAAAAAATTTGCCTTGCATCAACATCATCATCACCATCTTCGAACTGGTTTTTCGCCTCACTTTTGGCCTTCTGTCTTCAATATTAAAAGGAATATCATGTCTGATGGTCGATGGAGCTTGAAAGATGCCCACAGATGCAGGCAGATAAAAATAACTTTTTTTCTTTCTACATTTTTTTTTTAACATTTCGATTCGATTTCTTTCACTTGGCTTCCCACCACTTAACCCCAGTCTCAGTTCAGAGTTCTCTCTACTCTAATTGTCTGCGATGTTCTCAGTTGCCTTTGCATGCATAATTTCCAATTGAAGGATGTCGCTCCAGAGGAACAGACTGTAAGTCAGTTTTAATTGGGGACTGCTGCTGCACGCGCTTTATCGCATTGTCGGCACTTTAATTAACGAGGCATTTAAATGCGTGTCAAAGGTCAGGCGAGGGGAGAAATGGGTCAGTGTAAGTAAAACTGCCACACGATAAGCAGCCCCACATTCCTCCTTTTTTACTTGTGCTGTCCAACTTAACCAAAGGTTTGCTCCAGACTGAAAGGTGGTTTTTGTAAGACATAAGCTTAATGTGGGGCTTGGGATGGCCTGCTGCCACCCACTAAAGAGTTAACAGCAGTCACTTGTGGTAGGTAAGTTAACAGAGAGTGTGAGCAGCAGAAAATAGTGGGCGGTAGAGAGAGAGACAGAGAGCGCGCTCAGAGCGAAAGAGAGTGTGGATGCTCTTCATTGTGGAAGGTAAGTTTACAGTGGAACTTTTGTTTAACGCTGTAAAACTTGTTGACTATGCTAACAGACTGCATTTGGGGACAAAGAAAATAATTACCA
The DNA here is from genome assembly GCA_018904235.1 of Lordiphosa stackelbergi. NCBI lineage: Eukaryota > Metazoa > Arthropoda > Insecta > Diptera > Drosophilidae > Lordiphosa > Lordiphosa stackelbergi. The sequence continues at coordinate 60,792 of JAEIFU010001555.1, read as the reverse complement.
ATATTTGTGAGCTGCTCACATCAGATAGGATTAATATTTTTAAAACAAAAAACAATTTTCTGGGTGTTAGTAGTCCTATACTGCCAATAGCCCATAACGGACTCAATCTTTTTTCAGACGGACACAATCACTTTTTCAGATCAAAGAAGGCTGAGATAAGTCTGTCAGCCCCTAGGGTGTCATCCACATGGGTTTTTTGAATAATTACCAGTGCAATAATCGGGACAATATTATTCAGAGATTTTGGAAGGATTCGACGCTGATTCCAAAACAAAAACGTACAATATAGTTGAGTTTATCCGCCTCTGAAAATTTAAACTTCCCGATCGATAGTTTCTTTTTTTCTGTAACTTGGTCACACTGTAAGTGACAGCTGACTTCGGGCTGTTAAGCATAGTCAAGACCCTGCTCTGGCACCGTTTTGACTTGATTGAAGTACGGAACGGAGAACTAAAACTTTTTGGGCGCAAGAAAAGGTCATTTATTGCTCGAGTGGATCCTGAAAACAAAATTTATAAGGATTTGGAAGCAACAATAAACAAAATTCAGAATATGAAATGGTGATCATTATTGCCCAGGGCATAGCTAGGAGGCAGCTCTTAGCCTAAATCACAGATTTTGGGTCTGGGAATTCAAGCTTTCATTCATACCGCCTCAAATCGTGTTGGAAGAGGAGGAAGTTTGCCTTATTTGAAAAACACATTGTAGGGCGTGACAATTCCCCCCTGCTGAGGGGCAACGTCCATCTAAAACCTCTTCTGGTCTTTGGGTCACAACACCCGGTTGATACGCAACTCCACGCCGAGAACCAAACAATCACCACGATCTACCGCAAGGTGGCCAACCACAATATGAGCATCCTAAGGCTACTGCTCATCCCGTGGTACCAATAAAAGCTCAGTGGGCTTCTTCTCTTTTGGCTCCGAAAGGCTTGATCCAGGGACAGCCGACTGGGGTCCGGAGGGTTGTCTGTCAAGCCCGTCTTTCAATTTTCCGTATGAGCGCCAAAAGTTTAAACTGCCTTTTTGGATTGTGCACTTGGCTCCAAAGTGAAACATCCTCTCCCGATGTGAATCGATTCTCTTAGCGTGCAAGATTAATAAAAAATGTAATAGATTTTCATTATTGAAGTGCTTTTTTTTTGTTTTCATAAAACTAAGTATTGCTGGAGGTGCTCTTTATTGGCATTGGCCCCTGCAAGCAACAACTCTGTTAGAGCCTCAAAACTGCATCAAAATTCTTTTTTGTTGGTGAGGTCCCAAATTATTTCCTTTGCCTAATATAAGCATTTCAACGATGAAACTAGTTTACAGCCAACATGACCCATTTCTACTGAAACTCTTTTTTTAGTGTAGTTTGGAATGGTAATCTCAAAAATCGATTTCAAAAATTTTTTCATGGTACCGTTTTTAAAATATTTCATTTTTTCGGTAGGTGCTCTTCATAATTGTCAAATAGAATCATGCAAAATATGAGTCAAATTAAGCTGCTGTAAAAGTGCGATTCTTATGTAGGCAAAATAAAAACAAAATTTTTTTAGGGGAAAAAAAAAAAAATTTTTTGGATTTTTTTATATTTTTCTAGGGTATTTTCCATGTGCAAAAAATTTTTTTGCGATTTTTTTTGTTTTTTAATAGCTTGGATATTTGAGAATATCGCCCCAGAAGGAGTTTTTTGAAATTCCAAATACTTTAGAAAGATAAAGCCTTTTTTGGTGAACAATGTCTTCGCTAAAACATAAGTCATTTTCAAATTACTTCAAACTGTAAAAACGTTTTTATCTCGAAACCACGTTTTTCGCCATGTATACTTTCTGAACGGTTAGACGAACTGAAAATACCGATGTTTGATGATTTTGAGAACAAAATTCGACGCAGAATTGTCACCATTCTGGGTCTTACCCTCAATCAAAATTTCAAAAAAATTTTTATTTTTTTACTCTAAACTACATAAAAAAAGGCCTAAAATAGAATTTTACTCTTTCACTGGCCGCCATTTTGTCAATAAAAAATCACAACATTTTTTCGAGAGTCAGACTACAATGACATCTATACTATTACACTATACTATATCTATACTTATTATAACCTCGATTTCAGATTTCATTTCACACAACCTGTAGGCGAGAAATCGTGGCCGCCAGCACTATACCTTTTTTTGGACACCCACTTTGACGGCAAAGAACTTTTTGAACAGCTCTTGTATAGAGCTGGAGAAACATCGATGTTTATTTAAAATTTCAAGAGTCTGGTGATGTACCTTCCTAAAGAACTTTTTTGATTGAGAATAAATTGAAAATAAATAAAGAATATATTTGATATAAATAATTTGATAAATTATAAAAACTTCTAGGGCTCTAGATCAAATATTTCTTTTGAAGTCTTTTTATAGTTATTAAAATTGTATCATTAAACGCTTCAAATTCTTTTGACTTTAAGGGTCCGTCCAGCTTTATTGAATATCCTTTCAAAAGCTGTGGATGTTGCTGGAATACATAAATATTTTTTGGAAATTGAAAGGATTTGAACTACTATGGTTTTGTGTGTGTTCAAATCATAGAAAATTTGTGAGTATTTACCCCGCGGTAATTTATCGCGTATTTGTGTATATAAACACTTATACGTGAATAAACTTTATCATGATAAGTTACCCTGAATTATTTGACTAACAAGATAAAGTGATGTGCATCGGTCCGGCAACGCTGTTTTTGATTAGAGAACATTTGACAATGCTCTTTAAAATATTAAATTTATTTAATATCTCTATTCACATGGCTGAGAGGAGTGAAAGGATATCAGGTTGGGCTGATGTGAGTCTAGCATTATTTTTTAGACCGAAGCCTCTCCAAAATTCAACTTTTGGCACTTGGCCCGTTTGTAAAGCCAAATACGTATAATTTCTAACATGCGAAATGCCTCCTTTCCATGAAACGACGCACAATGATTGATAAAATTAATGGAATAGTGTATTAATTCTTCCTTATATGGCAACTCCTCCACACAGAGTTGCTTTTGTGCTGCACTTATAAACAGTGGTAAATTTTTTACACCGGTAATGGAAATACGCGTACTGTCACGGCGGTTTTTAATATCGTTTTTATTGTATATGTAAATGGTTTGAGCATTAACTACATTCATTTCACAATAGGGTTTGGTCCAATACAATTTATTTTGGTTATTGCATATAGCAACTTGACAGAACTAAATTGGACGAAAGTAAATTTTAAAAAAGAAATAGTGTGGCCGTGTCGTTTCATGTAGGTTGCAAAAACATCGATGTGAAAAAATTCGATGTCTAAAAAACATCGATACACGATGTTACCATCGATGTTTCTCCAGCTCTACCTTGTATCGAAGCAGTAAAAATATTTTTTGTTTACTTTCATCCGTTTGTAACATAATAAAATAAACAAAGTTGTTTTTTTAAAAAGGTCCAAAAAAGCCTCGAAATGGCAAATACCCCCTTAAAAATGAAATAACTTGCATTTCCAAAATCTTATTTTAAAAATTCTTGGTGGGGGAATTCATACTACTAAATCGATTTGAAAACAGCTCAATTACCTTTCGGTTCTTGCTTGATTCGTATGGATTTTACTACCCGCCTATTGGTTTGTCTCCGTGCACAACGTAAAACGTCTGGTGTCAAACTATTTGCGATCGGTTTTACGTTATTTTATGAGATTTTCGCTTGCGACCGTTTTTTCGCGTTCTCTGTTCCGAAGGACTTTTACCAAGTGCTTTAATGACTGGAAAATTCGTTGGGGGATTACTTTAGTAGAGATTCCGGTAAGTGAGAGCGAACAGCTGACCCAAACGTATCCAGAGAGCGTAAGTAAGAGGCAACAGCTAACTAATTTATGACAGAAGCGGTGTCGACTGAGCAATTTTTAAGTCTAGAAATTCTAGTCTATATTACGGAAGGCTCACGTCAAATGCAATTTTCACTTTTGGCTTATTATGATATGTATGAAATACCTACTTTCTTCCGGGATGAATATACAATTCTTTTAAAAGAAGTCAGATTATTTTTTGACTACTTTTGTTTATTTTTTAGAAATCGCAAATAATTTAAAGACCAATGGTAAAGAATATAGTCAAAATCATAAAGATTGTTTCAAACCACTTTCTGCGTTTGACAAATCATTTAATCGCTGAAAAATACCAAAAAGGACCAAAAATTGTAATAATGCCAAATAAACTCTACTCTCAACCAAGTGGAAAATCATGCAATGCAATCAATGATCACAGCATATGCTCAATTCACAGATAAGAGACCTCCATGGACCATGGGAATAAAACCACAAAACACTTAAAAATGCTTTTCAAGACAACAAATGACATCACGTAACTACAAAAATATGATTACGCGATATATATTATGGATGACCATGCTTCCACTGATCTAAGAGCAATTTTTGCCAGCAGGCGTCATTCTGAAGCTTAAGAAAACTGTCTCGCTTTGAGGCGCCGACACGCGCAACAAGTGTAATTGCCTTACATAGAAGTAAGTTGAAACATCAAAATTCATGCTTATTGACGCACGGCGCCAGCTGGGCGCAGGTACAGTGTGCGCGATCGAGACCCGCTTGGCACTGAAGCAGATGTTTGCTAATTAAAACATATGCAGTGTGTGTCTCGTTTCCCGACTCGATTTTATCTGATAAGGTTGGTTTTTACTGTTTTTGTTGTTGGACTGCTCCCAAACTTAAATTTCGTGACCACCGCTGGTATAAAACCTAACTAATAGAGAAATTCCACTTATCTTTATTTACTTTCGTTTTTCTGTTATACTAACTGTTATCAAAAAACACTTTGAACATATATTATTTTAAAAGTGTTATTGAAAAACAGTTAAATTTTTCTCTCTATTTTCTCTTTAAGCCCCGTACGGAGAACGACGAAAAATTCGTTTCGATACAGTATTTCAAATAAATAGAAACACTTTCTAACAGCACATGAGCATCAAAGCAAAGCCAAGGTGTTTCTAATTATATGAAATACTGTATCGAAACGAATTTTTTGTCGTTCTCCGTACGGGGCTTTAACAGAAAACACAAATAAAACAAAAATAAATATAAAACACAGTGAGAAACCGAAATTGCTTACGATTTTTGTGTTTCTCTCAGTGAGAAACACTTTGAAAATATGTGTTGAGAGTTATTCCGGACCTCTGATGTTATCCAATTGATTACTAAGGCAGATTAAGTTTTTTTCCAGATCTTGGAAACTACTGTCGGTGAGGCTGTGTATCGTTGATAACAAAAAGCATTATATCAGAGTCATCTACCGATTTCTCTTCAACTGCTATGTGACAGATAAACTTAGAAATAACTTATTTGTTATGAGATGAGAAATCGGCCCTAAGAGAAATCAATATACTGTAACACACCTGAGGCCAGCTCCGGAACTAGTCCCCAAGTGTTTTAGTGCTAAGAAAATTTATTGAGTCATCTATAAGTGATCGAGACATCGATGACCCCAATGACATGTTCTTAACCTATCTCACTAAATTTCATAAAAAAAGGGGGGGGGGGAAAAAAGATTGCCGAAGTATAAAAAGCATTTGTCCCATACATGTTAAGCCTCTATCTCTTAGCATCCTGGATCTGGTTGTTATACGGATGGATGGACAGACGGACAGGCTATATCGACCGGCTATGATGCTGATCAAGAAAGGAATACTAAAAGGAAACGTTCACCAAAACCTGAAAAACAGAGTGTGAGAAAAACAAGCACAGGAAAACCAAAGGTTCCGAAGGGTATCCACAGGGAGAATGTGAATCCACAGAGAACACTTATCCGAGGAAAGAAAATGTACCCTTCTTATAGATTTACAGGAGAAGCCGTTTCTAAAACTCCTTAACAGGGAAAAGCAAAAAAATGCTGAAAATAATTCAAAGCCGTAGAAACGAACAACAGAGAAGGGAGCGCGGGGATGAGACAACCGAGGAAACAGGGAGCCTTCAGCCCCTCCAGCTCTTTTTGGACGAAAGCATGTGACCGGGAAGGTGGAGTAAAGCTTGGAGACAAAAATTTAAGATCTCTGTACACCCAGGCGACATGGTTATCTGGCGAGACCCAGCAAGCGCAAGAATGATAAACGCAAAATAAGACGCAAAGGGAACCCAGACAGCGAGAAAAGTCAAGGTAAGATGGCGGCAAGGGGCCGGGGACAGCAAGAAAGGTGGAAAAGCCGGAGACTAGAAGTGGTAAAAGACATTAAAACCGGGAAAGCCAGCAAAAGAAGTTTGAACCCACCGGAAAACGGCGGAGGCGGCAAAGGCTCAAGGGGGAGGCCAGAAATACGAGGAGTAGAGCGAAGCCTGATATTCTTTATCAGAAAATCTTTGCCCGCCCTTAAACACACCTAACTACGTCATCTATCTAGAAACTGGACTGCCGCCACTCTTTTTGTATACCAGCGCCTTCACTTCGAAAATCAAAAAAAAAGCTCTCAGAAGCCAGAAGTCGGTACCCAAAAGTGGTCGCAGCCTACTTACGCAACACAAAGCACAAAATTCCAGAATGGGTAGAGCTTGCGTCACAATGCAACACAGAGAATCCTTAGATAAAAAATAAAGGACTGATGAGCATGAAAAAAGCTGACCAGCACGAAGCTCCTCCAGGCGATCAATGTAAACGCAGCCGAAAAGCCTCACAGGACACACAGCAGACTGACATACGACCTAGGAGCAAACAACTATTTAAGATAGCAGGCCATTGCGAAAAATCGCTTATTTTTAAAGCGAGTAGGAAAGCACACGAACTACCGCCCTCAATTGAAAACGAAAGCGAGCAGTGTCCGCTTTGCAACACCACAGAACGAGAAGACACCAAACACTTGAGCAAAGTGTCCAATTCAACAGGAGTACAGGCTTTTATATTTCGGGAAACAAGACTGAAGGGAAGAGTACCGAACATCTTGAAGGAACAAAGTGGGAGATATTAGGCAGTTTTCTAACGGAGCTCAAAAATAGATCTAAAAATTAACAGAGTCCTTTTAGTAATTTATAAACCAGTGCAGGGGAGTCAATTAAAGTCAAATTGCTGTTCAAAACTAAGTATTTAAGTAAAACTAAAAAATATTTATGTTCAAGTATGAAACTGCTTAGGCTACGGCGCTACGCCAGCCCACGAAGCAAATAATAAACACTACTACACTACTACTACTATATACTTTATAGGGTCGGAAATGATTCCTTCTCCCTGTCACATACTTTTGCACAAACTTAACATACACTATGTACCCTTCGTTACAAAGTATAATTAATAACACAGTTGGGCTAACCATCACAAAGCAACCTCCCTAGTGTACACAAATTCGGTACAATACTTTTTGTGTTTGGGTAGTGCCGAGCTTAAACAATTTTTGTTTTATTTTGGGCCTTGCTGTTAGCTGGAGACAGTGATATTGGATCCTTTTTGTTCTCAAGCCAAGTTTGGGTACAAAACTCCACTCCTTTTTCCTCAGAGCTTTCTTGTCTCAACAATTTTGTACGCACTTGAGCCAAATATTCACAATTACTTAGAATAATTGTATTACCAATTAAAATGAAACTCTGCATGATTACACATTCGTTGTCGAAGTCATCTCTAATTTACTTTGCCTGCCTCCGCTCCCTCGCATCTCGAAATGGTATTCAATTGCTTGCACAAATACGGACAAACAATGAAATTCAAATTTCACTTACTAATCTTTATGGCCCATGCCAAGAACTAAGCTCAGTCCGAAATCCAGGACCATAAACTGTGGTTCCCAGCAATTCAATGAGAATGCACATTTAATTTGGGCAAGTGCATTTGGACTGAAGCTAATAGCCTGCCTCATTAACGACAGAATGAATTTATATCCAAAGACAATTTGTTGGGCCCCACCATGTTCCGAGGAGGGGGAGGGGATTAGTTTATTATTTTGGGGGAGGTTGGGATCAATATGGATAAATGCATTTACCGCCAAACCCATAGACCGGATCACAGCCTCGGCAGCAACAGCAACAGGGCATGGCATAGCAGGAACAGGGGCAGGAATAGGGACCGCAGGGATAGGCGCAGATAGGACCCCGGTAGCAGCAACATGACCTTTTCGGAAGCTGAGGTCCATCAGTGGTGGGATATTTGTTTTTACAGTCTCGTCGGGGTAGATTTGGGTTGCGCGGTTTCCGTGGTGGCTTCGGGGCTCGGGCTCAGGTTCGGGCTCGGGTTCAGGCTCTCGATCATATCGTTTTACTTTCTGCTCGTCGTCAATTAATTCGATTACCTTTTTCACCACCTTCTTCTCGCCTCCTTCGTCAACGGTGGCCTCGGTTTCACGCACATAATGCGTGCGCACAAACATCGTGGAGGCGTTATCTTCAACATCTTCATTCACATTTTCATCCTCCTCTTCAAATTCATTCAAAGAATCATCTGCAGCCACACCAGCATAGGGATCCACGCGTAAATTTGGGTCTATAGGTTCTTCATCATTTATCTCAGGTGCATCTGGATCTGCCTCTGGTTGATTGGCCTGCAAAGCTGAAACGTGTATGAAAGACCCCTCCGATTTGATACCTTTACTAGCGGGCTTTCTTTGTCTAGATTTTGGGCTGCGCTTGGCAGTAGAATTTTCGATGTCTCTGATCTTCTTGCCATTTCGAAATTTACGCTGAGGCGGTGTGGACGCAGCTTTTGGAGTTAGTGTTTCTTGTTCTTGTTTGGCTTTGGTTTTATCCCGGCTGACTCTTTGCTTAGGCGGTGAGCTGCTATTAGGTGGTTTTGTTCCCCGTTCCTGTGTGGGAGGAGCTGTTCTGCTTTCTCCTACGGTTGCCTCAGTTGGGGATGTCCTAAGTTCCTCAGTGGGAGCTTTATGGTGAACACTCTGTGAAGCCTTTAAACCAGGCGGAATTTCTTTCTCTTCCTCCTCCTCATCGTCTGCCTTGAATTCTTTTATGAAAAATTCCCCATCCATATCAACATTCGATATATTTGAAGGTTTCGCATTGATTTTAATGCGATTTTCCGCTTCTGATGGTTCTTTCGCTTGACTTTTTGCCAGAGTCGAGAGTCCTGACTTGAGTAGTTCCGTTTCTTTCACACCCGAAAACTTCTTAGATCCTTCATTAATCGTTTGAAAATCATGCGCATCGGATTTCATCTGCTTAATTTCCTGATATTCGGTTGTAGCCTCAGTTCCATCATCAGGGAATGTTGTCAGATTTTGCTTACGTAAAGTTTCGTATTCCCTTTGTCCCGTGCGATGAATGATTTCCTTTTCCTCTACCCTCGTCTCTTTGATATTAACTCCCAGTATTTTGGGATCAAATTCGTCGGGGGACAATTGTACAGATTTATCCTCCATGGTTACCTCAGTCTGGGTGAAACCGTCTGTTGTTGCTATGGCTTCTTCTTCATCCTCGGAGCTTTCCTCCATGCAATCGCATTGACTTGGAGCTTTCCCTATCCTATAGCAAACCTTGCGGCAGCATAACGCTCTTCCCGGTTCTGTGGGTGGCCTGTGGCATGGCGGTAATGCACTCTCCATTTGTCCTGGGTTATACTTTAGACAGTAGACGCCTATGCCAGGATATGAGTCCTGCATGCAATTGTTCAATGGGGTGGCATGCCATTGTCCAGGTCTACAGCGTGGATTGGCACATCTCTTAACCGGCAAATCAGCATTTTTAGGCTCACTCGATCTTTTAAATGCTACACTTCCAGTCTCACTCGTCCTTTTACTTCCAGCATTTGTTGCCTCACTTGATCTTCTGCTCCCTGAATTTGGAGATCCACTCGATCTTCTACTCGCCGACGATAATCGCTTACCAGTGTCCATTTTGACAATACGTTACGATACATACAATCTTTTTAAGCGAAGTTCAAGTGAACATTTAACAATTGAACGAGGAGAATTTTTTTTTCGGGGACCCAACAAACAAATATAATTTTCAAATGAAATTTAAATCTAGGGCATGTTTTAAATACAAAGACTCTGAGCAGCCCACCCCCAGCATTCCGTATGGAAGGGCAACCACCAATATAAAATTAACAAAACCTTTTTTCAAATAACAAGCTCAAGATAGAGATGAAGAAAAACAGGTTGTTGCCAGGCTTTTGAAAGTGCGACTTGGAGTTACACTACTCACAAAAGCCTACAATATCTGTAAGGGTGATGCAAAGATTCAAAGACCTCTGAAGCCATGTGGTTTATGGCATCCCATTTGTTGTGCGAACTTGGGTATATACAGTAAATATCGGTTATATGACGAACCGCTTATATGCAAATACCGGTTATATGCAAAAGTTTTATATTTTGGAGCATTATGCACAACTTTGATATAAGAATTTAATTGCTTGTATGCAAATCGCTTTTAAGCAAATATCGCTTATAAGCAAACATTTTACATAAAATTTAAAATTTCTGCGTAAGAATAGAAAAAGTTCGATTTTGATTGACTCAAAAACCAACAATTGTAATTGTAAAATATCAGCAGAAAATTTTTCAGAATTATTTAAACTTGGGAAAAAAATCGATTTTATCAAAAAATAACCACATTTTCAATATTAAAATCCAAAAATTTGTACCTTATCAGCAATATCAAATCTTCGTGTTTGGTTTTTCTGTAACGTCGTTCAATGCAGCTTACATTAAAACAAATTTGGTTGGAATAGGTCACTTAATATGGCCACAGGACCAACAAATGTAAAGATACCTCGCTAAACACACGTTTATGCAAATATCTCGTAAGCCTGACGTGCTGGGAGAAAACGGACAATTTATCTAAGTTCAGCGGCCAAAAATACATAAGGAACGGTTGCAAAAGTGGGCCTTTTTTTTGTAAACTTGTGTTATTAAAAGATGCTCGTTGCGAAGGATAAAGCAAGGCTCTGCAACATTTGGTGCATTAAAAACAATGCAAGCGAGGTGTTGTAACTAATCCTCACAAGAAAAGGAATAGAAATAGCGCACATGTACACTTAAAGACAGCACTGTTGTCGTAGATTAACCAAATCCGCTATCAACTTGGAATTGTTGATAGAGCAGTCTTGCTCGCTAAGGCACATATGATGACTATGCTCCAGATTGGAGCGGTCGTAGCGGTGGAAACTAAATTCTATTAAGTTCGCAAAGATTCATAGAAAATCTAGTAGAAATAATAGAGCAAATGAGCCGCTTTTAAGTCAAATCATTTACCGCAAACACACACAGATTGCATATATAATGCTCTATATAAGGCTCTACCAAAGGGAAGCAAGCATGAAAGTTTAAAAGAATTCAAAACCCAGAAGCAATACTGATTTTGTTAAAGCAGTAAATCTCAAATGTCATGAAAGTCCGAATTTGCAAGGTTCAATCTAAATAGATGCCGAATACATCCAATGTGACAATGAACTTGCCTGATTTGGAATTATTTCGGACGAGAATATTGTATTATCGTATCGTATTGAATGAAAATTAAAATCCATTTGAGGATAATTATTTTGCTCAATACAAAACATCCCTTAACAAAAGAGGCCCTACTTAATTTATATTCACTACTTCGAAACTTTTCTTATATAATAATAATATTACCGCTTTTGAAAACATTGAAACAAAAGTAAAGTGATTTAAGTTATCCTTATCTAATAGCTAAATTACACATAAGTATTAACTATGTGCCGTTAAAATAAAATGATCATAATTCACTGAATTGCTTATATGCAAGTTTTTGCTTACAACCGATAGATTGCTTATATGCAAATGATTTGCATATAACCGATAACCGCTTAAATGCAAATATCGCTTATATGCAAAAATATTGCTGCATTATAACTTTTGCATATAAGCGATATTCATATTCGCTTCTATGCAAATTTTTAATTTTGTTGCTTTTCTATAAATTCCCCAAAAATTAAAATTTATCAACACAATCTAAAATTTTCCCAAAATGGATGTTTGAACGCCTTTTTTCATTTAATTTTGTTGACATTCCACAAAAAAGTTGTAAAAGAAAAAAGCTTAAACAACTTAAAATAAGAACAAGATGTTGTCAAAATTCTCGCTAACAAATGTTCCTAACGTTCCTAGAATGACTAAAGTTGTTCTCAATCGGGTCGTATTTTCTTTATACACAAAACCGGTTTTCGGCAGAGAGAAATGCAAGAGAGAAAGCGTGAGAGCGAGTTGGCTCTCTTTTTGATCTCTCTCTTATTTTTTTCCAACTCAATTTCCTGTTAGCTCAACCAAGCCTAAGTAGCCCTTTAAATACGAATCTGCAAAAGTGTGCAACGGCTTCGAGTTCTATACGTTAAGTGCCTAAGAAATACGCACTCAAAGGAGTTGCTTAGGATATTTTCGGTATCCATTTGGACTGGATAGTTAAGTATCCTTTTTTGGGATCCATTGGATATTTTCGAAATCGATTTATTTTCGCTTAAAAAATCAGAAATATTTCATTGATCTTTATTCTTCATCCAAAGGAACTGAAAAATGTGAAAAGGATATTTTAAAAAATGGATCTCAATGTGGATATTTGAATATCCATTTCTACGGGGATCTTTTTTTTTCTCTGTGTAGTTTTTCTGTGTTTTTCCTGAAAAACTTCAATGAAACGAGTCAGGTGGAGTGGGTCTTTGAAGTTTGTTGTGCAGCGATATCTCTGATCTCACGGTATATATGTATATGGGTGGAGGGAAAAGCAGCAAGCATGTCCAGGCGGCCTCCCTCCCTTCACTTCTAATACAAAGAGGTATGTCCCCGTTCCCTATTTCCACCCAAATGTGAGGAATCCGCTCACACCTGGTCCAAAATCAAACTGGGAAAATACCAGTTGGTCCCAGTCTCAATTTTAGTTTTGCCTTCTCGAGTATCTGTTCTTGAAGTGAGAACATTGTACTACAAATGAGAAAACTCGTTCATGCACTGTCTTTGGTAACGTTTGTGCTCATCTTGAGTCGAATATTCTCGGATTTTTACCTAAGTGTACGGAAGAGTAATATCATCATAAACCTATCAAGCTTTGTAATATTAAATCGAATTACGCTTGCTGACAAGGGTCAGACACACCACTTGAAAATGACCAGCCGTGGGAGCCACTAGAAATGCATCGTGTGTTTTCCTTCGAACGCATTCTTATAATTACATACACGGATGTGAACACACATGTTTTTAGTTAGGATTAGATATAAAGAGAGAACTTTTGAATAAAAGCAAGATCGCTCGCAAGAGTGAGTCAGTACAAATACAAAATTATAACCCTGCTAATAAAAAGTGTATATAACTCCTTACAAATATAGCAAATTTTCTGTTTTTATACTCTGTATCAAGAGTACATAGAGTATATTAAGTTTGTGCAGAAGTATGTAACGCTTCCTGCCCATGCGTCCTGTTCAGCTTTCGTGCTAATGGTACCTGCTCTGAAAAAGCAGGCTAAAATAACAGCTTCACACTTTTTTTATGACTCCCCAATTCATTGGCATACAGTTTAATTCAGATTGTATAAAAATCCATTTTTAAATTGAACGTTCAGAAAATTTAGCGTATGTTAGAACGTAACTTGGACAATGGCTTCCTATCAGGCGAAGCTGAATGAGTACTGCAAGAAACTGGACATGCCCAAATGGTATATAGGTGTGTCAAGCATCCAAGAGAAGACCATCTATGAGCTGGCTGACGATTTGCGGGATGACTTTGAGCAGGGCACCAGTTTTCGTGTGGCCAAATGTCTTTCGGATCTGGGATTGCTTCCGCAGATCAGCAAGAAGAAGGTCCATACCATGATACAGCTGAGTCGCGGCAATGATCTGGCTTTTCTCTTCTTTCTACTCGAAGGGTATTACAAAAGTTGTCGCCTTAATGAAGCTTTCAGCACGAATGAGAAGCTATTGATGATGGCCATAGCGAAAATTGATTTGTTACCCACACTAAGGGAGTTGGATCGCATATTGCCAGCACCGCAGCTGGGTCGAAAGGTGCTTACAGAGGTCAGGCATCCCAAACAGCAGGTGCAAGCGCACAAGCAAAAGCAACTGTCGCCGCAGTCAAAACAGAAGTCACCTTACTTTGAACGTCTGCCGCGTCCCAATCTTGTGCCCATAAACCTCGTCAGTCGCCAGCCGGCTATGGTGGTCAAGTTTCCTTTCTGGCCCTTGGATGGTCCACCCAACTATGGCAAACGCACGGAAAAGCCTTGGTTTAGCGAATACAAGCTGAGTCCCGTGAATCGCATGGTCAAGAACACTGTGTGCGAGGCAGTGGACAAATACTTTAAGGATCATGCCTCTGAGATTCAGCTGAAATCCAAAAACCACCTGGACCACACACCGAATATGTGTGTCCACCACAAGTATGAGCTGGAGCAAATGCAACTTCTCAAGGATGAGTTAACAGTAAGGGCCAGAGATCGTTGCCTGGAAATGCTGGACCTAAGTATGCCGGCAGCAAAGTTCCGCAGAGATCGCATACTGGCCCAGCTGGAGCATGACATTGCTGAATGCATGGAGAAGCACAGCAAGGGCATTCGTACGGATCGCACCAAAGTGCACACACTCTCCAAGGGAGAATGTGTAACACACAAGGAGGCTCTGGTGCCTATACCCTGGCCACCACCGCAACAGCGGGAGGGTAGAGCTCTGGTTGGATCCTGTCTGGATCTAGCACATGCGGCTGCCCATGATACGTACACGGGCAAAAACATGGTCGGCAGTTTTAGAAGAAAAATGAACTTTAAAAATCTAGAACCAGATCCTCCAGTACCGCCGCCTACCGAGGAGATAGTCAGTGTCATTGTTCCCGAAATGCCCAGCATCCAGGCCAAACCAGCGGAGCAGAAGAAGAAGGGTAAGAAGGGCAAGGGAAAGCGGAAAAAAGGTGGCGGTGATTGTGGCTTGGATTCCGACTTGGATGAAACACTCGAAAACTGCCAACCCATAGTGGGCCTGGTGAACGAACTGTGCGAAACACGTAAGAAATTCCGCGCTTCCTTCGTGGTAGCTGGAGGTAAACTCAAGCCCAAACCCAAGCGACGTAAGCCGGAGTGTGAAGTTCGCCTGATCAAGAGACAGACTAAGAAGAGTTTCTTCCAGTCCGCCGGTGACCATAAACCCTACAAATTCAAGTACCATCGCGTCTTCCAATCTGGTCAGCCGAAACTTTATGAAATGGAAAAGCACTTAGCCAAATACTTTGTGAAAGCTTTGGATAAGTCGGCGTCCGATTACGCAGAAAGCACTACCCGTTTCTTAACAAATGAACTGGACTCTCAGTACCTGGAGCAGCAGGTCAAGCAGGAGCCAGAGTCTGAAGCAAGCGATACCAGCGAGTCTTTGGATACCTCGAGTAATCATAGTCGACGCAGTCATGTCGATTACAAGGCCGATGTCACTGAAGCCGTTGTGCGCTGTGCCAAACAGATTTGGAAGCGTAGGTTGGCCTACAAGCAAGCCCAAATGGACCGTTCCGAAACTTTGCCCTCGGTTAATGAACTCAATCCCTCAGTGTTGACGTATGAGCTGGACCACTTTGATCCGGATGATGCCAAGCTAATGGATCGTCTGCTGGCGGATGGGATGAAAGAATTGCGTAAGGATCAACGCTATGTACTGGCCAGCTTGCCCGACGGTCACAAGCTGCCGGTGCTGAGGGAGTGGATTAAACGGCGTTACGGCAAAAAGTACACAGGCAACGAAATGCGCAAGGCCCTCAAAGAGGCTAGCATGATCTTTGAGATTGTTTCACTGATGCAAAACGAGGCACCCAAGCCGGATATGATGGGCATGGACAGTATAGCGGGCAAAGAAGAAGACTATAATTATGTGGACCAGGCAAAGGTTTTGGTAAGAGCACTCTTCGGTGTGATGCAGTTGATCATTTCATTTGTAAACTCCTTTCCCCACAGGCGGACAAGGTCAAAGCTGCGTATTATGAAAAGCTGAACAATGTGTACATGATCCAGATGAATGTCTGCTGGTATGCCATGGGCAATTATCTGTTTCCCGGTGGACCTCCACGTAAAACCTTCTATTCGTACATGGCCTGCAAGCCGGAGGATATTATGCGACAAAGTGTATGGAATGGCGAGCACAGGAACTACAAGCAGCTTCGCGATAATCTAAAGAAAACATAATAAGGTTCATATCATTCTTCCAGTGTTAGTCTACAAAATATATTAAAATTTTATATTAGTCTGTGCTTTAGAGAGAACCCCCTGAGTATAAAAGAGTAAAGGAGGAGTAGGTTATGGTCTCGCCCTCCTATCTGTTGCTCCTTGGTGCACAAGAAGAGTCAGTAGCGTATATAGCTCCTTTGCTTTTGGGTCTTTAAAATTTTGTTTATTGTTATCTTGTTTAGTTGATTATTTTTTTCACAAAATAGAATCTAGTTTTTTAGATAATTGGTCTGTTAATCTACCCCCATTTCCATTTCTCCTTACTTATTTTACCAAGCCGTTAATCCGCAGTTAATCAGTTTTTGACAATCGATCGAAGATTTGCAGACTTTATGGCTCTCACACATCATCGTTACAAAATGGGGGGAAATTGAATTGAGTTCGATGCATTTTAGTGCTTGCCGTCCGACTCTTTTTTTTTCTCCTTTAGAAAAATCAAATGTTTCTCATAGAAACGAATGACCATCTGAGGTATCTTCTCGTTGGCCTCCTTACTCCAGATCATCAGTCCCTCAGGATGATCCTTGAATTTGATGAGAAACACCAATTGCTCTTCATGGCGAGCGGCACCCAATATCTCCTCCGGTATCAGGCCATTTTCAAGGTTGTGAATCATTTTTTGGAAATTTCTGGAAATGGAAAGCAATGGATTAGTATCATGACTTTTTTAGTGATTTGACGATTGGTTGGTCACAGCTTTATGGCCGCATTGACCACAGTTATTTTTAATTTTTCCAAGATGGCGAAAGTACGCGTGCCTTGAAAAATTCTGACGTTGAGCTCTCTTTGGCCGATGTGCCGATGGCCGACAGACAACTTTGGGACAGGGTTTTCCAAGAAGTGACCGCCTCCCTCTCCAACACATGGCTGGGAAACTCTGCTGTAGCACCCGTCAAGCCCGTCAGCAAAACAATGGAAATAAGCAGGCACTGACCACAAAAGCCCCACCCACTGAGGGGTGAGCGTAAGCTGCGTTCTTTGTGTGCTTGCTAATTTGTGGCACAAAAGCACGGAATTTGTTCCAGCAACAAACTGAAGAAGGCTTTTATCCATTGATGTTGCGGAGCAGTGGGCTTTTAAACTAGCCACAAACCAATTCTCGCACGTGTAGCCCACGTGTAGTTCAAAGCTAACTGAGCGGCACTGTGTTTGATTGTTTCAGCTCAAAAAATTTGTTTTGCTTTACTCACCTTATGGAAGTTCCAACAGATTTTAAAAATTTGCAAATTAAAATCAAATTAGGAGGAATATTTTTTAAGAAAACTATAATTTCTACCGTCTCTCACTTCTGCGTCCTGTCAGTGTTGGTTAACGTACAGTGTGACCGCACGCTAAAGCTAAGAAAATACTCCAATTATCTAAATAAGAAAAGCGCAGAAATATTCAAATTTAATGTTCATCAAAATAGCGTCGAATTGGTACGATGGAATGAGAAAGACTAGAGCATATTTTGTGTTTTGTTGTGAAGAAACGACAACTGAAGTAAAATTCTCATACAAAATGTTGGAAGTAATTAAACTTTTGCTTTACTTTCAACAGTTATGTATGAAAATTTTACTTTACTTGTCGTTACTTCACAATAGTTAGAGGCCTTTAGAATTGATGTATTAGCGATATTACACATTTTCGTTTATATCTTCTCTCACAGAGTTGGGCACATAACACATATTTGAAAAAAAATAACAAAAAAATATAAAAGTATGTACAGCATATCAGATTCTTTACTATAAGAAAATTGGCCTGATACGAAGATATGTCCATTTCATGTTAGCTTTTTTAGATGTCGCGTGTAAAGTCATTTATAAAGTTTAAAAAAAAGAAGTAAATTATTGAATATGATTTAAAAAAGCTGATTATTCCCATTATTTAAAAGTTATGACAAAATTTTATTTAACTCGCAGATTTATGAATTTTTTAGATGCAGTGAAAAGATTATTTGGGTGTAAAGATTTTTGTTAGTAAATTGTAAATGGCATGCAAAAATATGAATCCAAAAGAAAAAAATCAAAATGGTTTTCTAATTGACTAAGGTCGAGCGCTGACTGTGGAAAGCCCATATCAAGAATGTATCCTGAAAATCAGTCTGTGTGCCCAGCGGTTAGGTGGGACGCGGCGGAGGTCGTGGTGATCCCGTCTAAACATCTAATAATAAAAGTTTTTTTTTTTAAAAAATAGCTTTTATATAGTAACAGTAAAAAAATAAACTCGTTCGATCGCGTTAAACTGAAAGTCCCTTTTCGAAAATTTAAGGCACCACGCCAAGAGATTGTGAGAGCTTGGCTTGACCCCTGTAAAATTTTAATTTTATCCTGTAAATCAATATCTATCCCAACGTTTTTTGAGCAATTCGCTTTTAAATTGACACACTTTGGCTTGGACACAGAACTGATAGGGCCGGTGCGCTGTTTCCGCTGTGGAACCAGGGAAGGGAACTAACCGCCACAGTGGAACAGAAGCTGCAATTAATCTATATATTAGACCTGTTTCCGTTTTCGATGTCGATCAAATCATGTGGAATCGGAATTGACGAATGTTTTCGCTTTCAAAAACCGACTGAGTTATTTGGCTTTTAGCTCTCAAACCCCGTTTATATTCATTCGGCCCTTTTAATGGTACAACGTTACGTTACTGGCCAATTTTTTAATTGTTTCTTAGAAATCACAACTCTTTTCAATTTCGATCAATCGAATTCTCAAGAGAGAACAGGACTGCAATAAATATATCGAAATGCTAAGAATTCAACTTGTTCACGATATCGATTGATTTGTTTGCGACGGAGCAAAAATGCTCCCGTGTTCCATATTCCATCGTTTCAATTTGACGCTATCTTGCCAAGGCTATTTTGACGCACATTCGTTCACGGCGATTCTTTTAGTGAACAGCGTGTTTGCCTTTGCTTCTTCCATTAAATTTCAACCAAGCGAAAAAAAAGTTAAAATGTCATTATTATTGGCTTTAAACATGAAACCTTATCGCAAGTATTTCCCAACGACTAAAAAGTCGTTCCATTTGTCGGGCGTGGCCTTGAAAGAGGGAACCATGGCCCAGTTGTATGTGACCGCCAACAAAAAAAAATATGCTGTTGCAACTGTGTCGAAAGCTATACCCCAAGCGTATCTGGATCTAAGTTTCAGCAAGTGCGATTATGTGGGTTTCCAGACAACTGGAGACGGTGCAGTTTCCCTGTTGGGATACTTGCAATCGGACTCCGAGGATGAGGACGATGACGTTTATCTGGCGCAGTTGTTGAAAGGAAAGCCCACGGGGGCTAAGAATGGCCAGCAGAAGCATGGGGACGACCACAACGAGGAGGAAGAAGATGATGGCGATGGAATTGGGGAGGATGAGAAGGCCAAATTTTTGGTATCCCAGCAGCAGCAGTCGCAGCCAAAATCTAAGAAGATCAAAAAGCATCCAGAGCCCGCGAAGAAGGAGCGCACTATTGCCGGCGGCGTTAAAATTTGTGATCTCGTGCGCGGTAAGGGCGAGGAGGCCAAGGCTGGCCAGCGTGCTTCTGTCTACTACACTGGACGCCTGCAGTCCAGCAACAAGATCTTCGATAGCCATCTGCAGGGCAAAACCTTTAAATTCTCACTAGGAGCTGGTGAAGTTATTAAAGGCTTGGATGTGGGTGTTGCGGGCATGAAGGTGGGCGGTAAGCGACGCATCACTTGTCCCCCACACATGGGCCTTGGACGTCGTGGTGCTCCGCCCGTGGTTCCACCCAACTCTACCCTGGTCTTTGAAGTGGAGTTGAAGGCAGTCAATTGATGGGTTTGCTCTTTCCCAGCCAACAAGTCAAGTAAATGTAGCATTTAACTTACTATGAAATAATTTTCCTTTTTTTTCACGTTGAATGTGTAACAAAAATAAAACTTATAACGAAGCGATTTGCGAGACTGGTCTTTCCCTACACCCAAATCCACTGATAATCAAGTTCATAAACATTAAAAAGTGAAGACCATGTAGAACAACCTTCTTCCCAGAATGGTCGGTGTTTCTTGGTAAGTGCCTGAAGTTATATAGAATTCTGCAATTCTGTGACCGACTGTACAAATCGCATCGTCGGACCTTTGGATTCATTGACTGCTGGTCGAATTCTTTGCTTAGGTTAATGAAATGTGAAATGACCTTTGGTCAGACAGGCAAAGTTTAAGTGAACCCTTGTAATTGGCCAATTGCGGAGAGTTCATTCAGATGTAAGGAATAACCGTCATATTACTCATACGCCACGTACAACTGCAGCATTAAGTGCAAATCTTAAACGATTACTCCTGGTTATGGGCCACCCTCTTCTCATTTGAATGCCTCAATTGAGGTGCAACTTTTTGGTCAAGCATCTCTCTGGTCACCGCCTTCAGACACTCCTCATCTGGCCATCCCCATTAACCATTAACAGCAAGGATTGCTAAAGCTTTTAGTTCAATTTGCCCCCGTAAAAACATGGCTCTAATTGTACCGCAAGCTTTTTGCAAAAATCCTTCCGCCTCCTTGCCTTCCGGATTTACCGCAAGCACTTGCAAAGATCGGTCATTGACGTAAGAATTAAGCTCCGCAAAATAAACGTTCTAAGCTTATTTGCCCTTCTATAAGGCATAATTTTTAGTTTTCTGACCATTCTAACTAATTAAACACAGGTATAAGACGACTTAACCTCCACTTTCACTTCAAAGAGACTGGAATCGCGATTTTCTATTTCACAACACAAAAGTTTGGCTAAGCTTGACTTTTTTTAAAGCTAGCGATTTAGTAGCGTTAAAGTCATCCAAAACAAAGTGCCAGTTGTTGCGCTCAGAACCGAAACTGTACTGGTACAATGGTTAGGTTCTTTGCGTTTCCGAAAACATCGGTTCTCGCGTTTCGGCATTCAAAATTAAAAATATAAGTTCCGGTTCTGGTTATGAGTAACTGAATCCGGTTTGATTCCCTACGGTTATATGAGTCAATTTATTTTCGTGAGTACAATAATCATGAAAATGTAAAGAAAATTAATTTTATTTAGTCAACTTAGATCTTGCGGGTATTTGGAGGCACCCTTTTAATTATTTTCCTTTATACGATTAACAATAATAATAAAGTTGAATAGGAATAAAGTACATATTTCCCGTTTTCCGACTTTTCAGTGACATTGAAAAATGTGAGTGCTTCATTTCTAAAAAAGGTTTCATTACTGATTGTTAGTGGTCTGACGAGCCATCCGCTTGCCAACGGCGATCCCCTTGTTCTCCATGTAACTCAAAATCGATCGTTTGGTGTGTGTTTTCAGTTTGCTCACATCAAACTCCAGCTCCTTGTTGCTATACTTGGCATTATTCACATCCTCCATCTGGTGTATCATGTGTATGACATTGAGTAGGATTTCCCCATCCACTTGCTGAATTGTGGCATGCAAATCCAAATCCTCTTCGGTTGTCAACGGTTCCTCATTCTCCTCGCCATACTCATGCAAGGACGGCGACTTGGATTTGGTCCAGGTATCCGCGGAATAAAGGCTGCTAGTCTCATCGGATTGACATTGTACTGCGGGGCCAGTTGAATCGACATAGGAGCTCATAGATTGAATCTCATCGAGGTCATCCTCTGCATCGCTAGAGACAGTTTGGTTGCCATGTAACGGGACCTGGGCGTACATGTCCTCGAAAATTATCTGCAGCTTCTTGGCCATGTCATAGCACACGTGCCCAGGATTCGTGTAGAGGTAAGTGTTGTAGAAGATAAGGCGCATATCTTTGGCAAATTCCATGGCGTTCTGATATAGACCCGACCACAAGCGAAATTTCACAGTGTTCAGATCCATGGGCTCCTTGACAATCTCATGGTAGTCAGGCAGATTCAACATATCGGCATCCAGAGGATCATAGAAAATCCAGGCCAAACGCTTAAACGAGCTGGAGAAAAGCTTTTTCATGATCTCCTTGCAGGCACTTAACTCCTTTGAAGTCTTCTTGCGATTAACTTTCGACGACATTTTGTGTTGTTAGCTTTCTAAATAATAATATTTACAAAGGAACATCTGGCAAAGAACACAGGGTTGCTTAGAGCTGTTTCCACTGACAAAAGGAAATCACTGCGTCCAACTAGTATAATGCATTGTGAAACAATGTAAGACCAAAAAAAAAAAATAATCAAACAAAAATAAAAAGTCAATATCTGTGTTAGTTACACGTAAGAAAATATTGTAGTAAAAAATATTGAGAACAATATCGCGAAAAATATCACTTCATATACAGTGAATATTGTTATTATTTCTATACTATTAAATGGGCAACTGATAACTTGATTAAATAGGTAAAATAATTGGCATCATGTTCTGCAAATTCATTAATTTTAGAGAGTTTGCTCGGCAGTAGAATAGATCTTTCCACATTGAACTAATAACACAAAAAAACATTATGTGATATTTTGTACAATCTGCAAATGGTGCCTTAAAATAAACAATAACTGGCGCGTATACGGGGCACGCGCACCACAAGCCTACATAAAGGAACAACAAACTCATAAGCGAGTTCTCCTCTTTTTCCTTTGGAGCTAAGGTTTTGTTGTTGTCTCGTGCGGACCTGCAACAACAATATCAATATTCTTCTCTCTCTCCTATGTTTTTGCCAAATTTAAAAGCAACAACAATTTTGCTTAGGCGTTTTTTTTGCTATTCACGGCAGCACACACACTCACAAAAACAACAATCGTTCTTCTCTTTCTATTTCTTGTAGTTGTTCTTGCCTAAAATATATTTTGTGCATTTGTATTTGATTCCATGCGGCCGTAAGCTGATTCTGGACACACCTGCTATAAAGTACATACATATCTATGTACATAAAGTGATAAGACATTGACTGTGATCATCGGTCTCCAGCAAACACCGTAATAGTTAGAAATTTCAAAATTTCACAATAGCTTCTTATAGTGATCGGACATTGTACTAAGAAAGCATTTCCTCAACGCAGCACCCATTGCTCTCCAAAACGAAAAAAACGTTTAAATGCTGAAAATATTTACTAGAAGTGTGTTTTCTTGATATCGATGAATAACAAAAAATTTTATTTGTTTAAAAATACAATTTGAGACTGCTGACATGGGCGGCTGACTCTCTACCCTCGCGCCACGCTGGCCATTGCCAATTCCGTGGCAGGCCATTTATAATTATGAAGCCTGCAGACAGCAAATAATTTTTTGTTTTGTTTTTTTAATAAGGCGTAATCTATTATAAAGATAAAGATGCTCAAATAAATGCTGAATTGTTTGAATGGAATTTTAATATCTCTCTACTAGCGATAGCCCTTGCTTCCTCCCAGGGGCCGAAAACATTTCGCTATTCACATGTACACGACCCGAGCGCTTGCCGAAGCTGAGACCAAAAGAGCAGAAAGGCGTCATTCGCTCGACAGAGTTCGAAGCGATTAGGTCAAAGCAGATTCACGGAGCTTTATTTTCGCACACTTATACACTCTCACTTTTTGGCCTCGCTCTCGCTGGCCATCGCTGTTTTAGATTTTTACGCTCTCAACTTTGTGTGAGCGGAGAGAGCGCGATTTTCGGCGCCACCAAAAAAAAAAACAGCTGCATATTGCAAAACCATTGTATGCGCGTTCGGCATCTTAGAGATTATATTGGTCTTTGCCAATACTCTCTCACTTTTTGGCCTCGCTCTATATCTATAAAAAGAAGAGTGTACTGACTGACTGACTGACTGACTGATTCACTGACTCATTGGCAATCATCGCACAGCCTAAACGGTAAGAGATAGAGGGCTGTAATTTGGACAGGAGTTCTGTTAGTGGTGAAGGTGCGTACTAAGACGGAGCCCACGAGGAAAATGGACGGAAAATTCTGCATTCAAAAAACTATTTTTCTTCCGATTGGCTTCAACCTCGGTTTGTAAGGATGGAATACGAAATAGTTTGAAATATGGTTTTCTGATGTTGGAAAATTTGACCCAAAGGTCGGAAAATTCTGCATAAAAACTATTTTTCATACGATTGGCTTGAAACTCGCTTTGTAAGGACAGAATACGAAATAATTTAAAATGTGATTTTTCAATGTCGGAAAATCCGCTCCCAGGAGCGAAATGACGGGAAAATTCTGCATGAAATGTATCTATTTCTCATCCGGTCGGCTAAAAATTCGGTTTGTAAAGATATAATACGAATTTATTTGAAATGTGACTTTCCAATGTCGGTAAATTTGACCCGACGGTCGGAAAATTTCCGGAAAATGCATCCGATTGGCTTGAAGCTCGGTTTCAATGAATGAAATTGAAAATATGATTTTCCAATGTCGGAAAATCTGATCTCCGCGAGTGAAAATGCACAGTAAATGCATGCAAAAGAACGTTTATTCATCAGATTGGCTTAAAACTCGGTTTGGAACGATAAAATACGAATTAATTTGAAGCATGATTTTCCAATGACGGAAATTCCGCCCCCAGGCAAATTCCAAGAAAATTCTACAGGGAAAATAACTATTTTTCATGCGATTGACTTGAGACTCGGTTCGTAAGAATAAAATGCGAAATAATTTAAAGTGTGATTTTCCAATGATGGAAAATCCGACCCCGGGGGTAAAATTGTCCGGAAATTTCATCATGCAAAATATACATTTTTTATCTGATGGACTTAAAACTCGGGACAGGGAAGATGTTGGGAAGTTGATGGTATATGGGCGGGATGTGAGTGGTAGTTAGGTGGTACGTGGGTGGGATTGCCGTTTTTTGGAAGTGGGTGGTAATAAGAATGGGTGAATGGGAAGTGGGTGGGATGAGGGCAGTAAGTGGTTGGGATTTGGGTGGGATGGGGAAAGAATGTGGGCTGATATCAGTTCTATACTGTCAAAGGCGCAGCGAGGCGCGACGGGTTATGTGCTAGTATTCTATATCAGCTTAAACAGCCGACCCGATATATTCATGTCCGAATGTCGATCCTTCCGTCTCTCAGAGACTAGAAGAGCTAGAGCAACCAAATTTAAAATGTAGACTCCAATCTTTAAAACAGCGATCGTTGTACGGACATACCAATTGCTATTCCAAATTGTTTTAATAAATCCCTGTTGATTTGTGTTGATTACATTGAATTGTAACTCTCCACCGACCTCAAGCCAGCCAAATACAAAAAACCTTGACAAAAAACAGGTCGCAAAAATTCATATAAATTATGTAATTAGTTGATATTAACGTTAGTGCTCTGTTAATTAATTTTAAAGAAAGCTATTGAACATTTCTTCCCCTGAGTAACGGGTATTTCGAAGTAGGGCAGGGCCGACGCTGGTACAGCTGGTACGCTTGATGGTAACAAAATATAAAAACGGAGATAAAAGAACTTGCAAATTTATTGCTATTCCTTTCTTAGATAGTTGGTGGCAAAGTAAAAACATTAAACCTACATATTTTATACACCGACACAAGCCAACGGTTTGTGTGCTTGATCAATTCTTGATTGGAAATTTGCTCGGCATTAGAATAGTTGCGACGAAAACGCATGAATAGCTCTATGAAGACATAAGGCAATTGGTTATCGGGCTCGGACAGCTGATCCTGCAGATCCGGTTCCATTTCCAAAAGAGCTTCCTTCATCTTAGCCAAATCATCTGGGGTCTCAGAATCACCCACTTGACGTAGTCCCACCAAGACCACATCAATTACCGCATACTTAAGTCCCAGTATATTGTGTAGTTGCACTTTAATCGGCACCGCCTGTCTTATATCCTGCTTACGAAAGCGCAACAACTCCACACAGGACTCGTGAGGGAAATTAATGGCTTCATTGGCCATCTGGTAGTAGGCATTTGATGTTGAGAACTCATTCATCTTGGTTGTGTCGCGTAAGCGCACAATATCAGTCAGCTGTACCGCAGCCTGTTTGGATTGCTCCACAAATTCACGCTCCCGAAATTGCCGATCCCAAGTCCAGCGCAGCTTCAACATCGTCAACTTGCTGAGATAGTACTTTAACCGACTGTATTTAAGAACCAGCTCGGGCACAAACGCATCGCGTACCACCCTGATATTTGGTTCCTTGCGCTTCGGCGGCAATAGCAGACCACGCTGGGGCATAAGGATAAGACTCGATGAAGCTGCTGAGCAGCGGATCAATTGTTGCGCTTGTCTTGGAGCTGCATCTTTAGCCAAAAGCAGGCTTAAATTACGAAACAATTTTGAAGACATTTTAATTGCAAAATATTTTGTCTAAGCCTCTTTGATATTAAAGCAAATTGTTATTTGGAAAGAAAGGTCAATAGCTACTATGATGTCTTTACTCGAACGTGTCATTTCGTTTCTTTCAGATCTTAAAAACAATTATTAGGGTATTAAAAGCTCGGTTCATCCAAAATGTTGATTTTTTCGCACTGACCCTTGACCAACCATAGCTTTCACCTAAATCAAAACAAACTGTTTCGAAAAAAAACCCAGCAACAGCAATCAACAAACAAAATTAAATAATAACATTTGCTCACATTGAATTCGTGGCGTAGGAAAATTTGATATTGACATGTGGGAAATTTGAACTTTGCGAATAAAAAAAGTACCAACAACAGCCCCGGGAGGTGTTCAAGAAAAAGTAGCGCCAACGCAACGAAAATATGCAAATGAAATGTTTACGCAACAAAAATTTATGCAAACCACAGGGATGGATGGATGACTTCAAGCAGGGTGATACCAGGATGGTACCCACCCATACCCAGCTGACGTCAGCGGTTGACCACAAATGTTTGGGTAAACGATTTGAGGGGCAAATATTTTGATATTTATGTTGTCTTACTATCTTTTGGATAGGAAGAAGCCAAACAAAAAAGGGTCTGTTTACATTAACTAATTCAATTTGTGAGTAAAGTTTCGGCTTGCAAAATGCAGCCTTAAAGGTACAACAAATCAACATTCATTATGATAATTTGTGTAATTAATTATAGGAAAATAAGACTTTCATTTACATGTGTAGATTAAATGACCAAAGTGTGGATTGACTTGTCCGTACATCACAAGACCGCAGGTTATTTGAATTGAATTTGTCTACTCGCAATGTTTAATTTTGTTCATTTTTGGAAGATGCTTGAATTCGATACTAAATGTAAATTGATTTCATTTCAAAAGGTCTAGGAAAAGGCCGCTAATTGGACCAAATGCATTTCAAACTGAAAGTAAATGCTCACTGGCAGAACTAGAAATGTCTTAAAGCAAAAGAGCCGTTACAAATATTGTACTAATCCCAAAAGAAGTTTATGGGACACATACTTCTTTGAGCCGCAATTAAAAAAAAAGTTTTGTAGATAGATAATATAGGTACTTTTGATGTATCCTTAAAATTTCAGCTTATTCGGTAACTAGGTGTTCGGAAAAAAACCAAAAGACTCTAATACACTTTTCAAGTGTATAATAAAAATCAAATGCGCTATCGTTTCATAGGTTTTTGGGTGCTCCGATTCCGTTTCTACAATAAATATCATAGCGGTACTCCTAAAACTTGTCCGATTTGTACTGTTTTTGGTACACTCTTAATTTAAGTGAAGCCTACCATTCTGGCCAAGTTTCGTTAAGATCGATATATTTTTACAAGTAGCTCACTTACAAAATTAAGAACGAAACATATATGAGTACAATGTACAAATTCAACAAATTCCCGGTATTGTTTGCCCACAGTAGTATAGTAATCCACATTACTTTTAGATCCTCAAAGTTTGGGAACTATCAAATGCGCGGTAAAAATAGACTATGCACAGAAACGGCCGCAACCGTGATGACCAGCACTTCAGTTGAATTCGTGTGGGACCTCACTTCAAAGATATCCTGATAAGCTCTTGGTCTACGGCCAGACTTGCTTTCATTTAGAAGTGAACAGCGCATAGTAGAAGAAATTTTTGCAGTAATATCCACTTCACACCCTGAGCTTCTGCAATGGTTTTTATGAACGTGTTTTGTTTGCCCCCAATTTTTTTTTATTATTTTTTTTTTTTTTTTATTTGGTATAGTTGGCCGATTTTGATAAATCTCGGTGAAATTATGTGAAATCATAGAAAACTTATAAATACAAGGTTTGGTAGCGATTGCATTGAAAACAAAAAAGTTTTCCTCACTAAATCTACTTTTTCAACCGATCGTTCATATCAGTGGCGTAGCGTATTGGTAATGCCGCCCGGGGCGGAAGTCGACTTTGCCGCCCCCTCCCTCTTGAATCGTTCTACATTTTAAACATCTTTCTCAAATTAAGTTATTCTTATTATACCCTTGGAGAGGGTATATTAAAATTGTCCGGATGTTTGTAACGCACAGAAGGAAGCATCTCCGACCACATAAAGTATAAACGCATAGACGAGCTGAGTTGATATCCCCGTGTCCGTCCGTCCGTCCGTCCGTCCGTCTGTCCGTCTGTTACCGCGAACTGTCCCTCAGAAATTTGTCTCTGTTTCGACTAAGCACAAGCTGCCATAAAGGGAAAAAGTAGTTAGTGGGAAACCTTGCCCAATGCTATCGGATGCTACTTCACCAAATTTATTTTATGCTTTACAAATGTAGAAGGTTTTGTAAACTCGGGCAACTTAGTATGAAAACTTTGTTTTCAATGCAAAGTTTCAGTCCCAAACCGTTTACGACAACTAAAAACTCTTGGTATTCACACAATTACTTTCTCCCTAAATTGTTCGAGGGGTATTATTTTGCTAAAGTTGCTATCATAGACATTGTTAAGTATTATTGGGAAAAATTCTTTAACTGTGGGATATATAGAAAGAATGCGCCGCAGGCGAAAATTTTTTCGCAAATGCCGTGGAATCGTTTTTCACATACCTCCTTAACCAAAATTTAAATAAAAATTGACTTCGATGGACCGAAACAAAATATTATTTCCAGGTCGAGCATAGTTTTTTGGTTTGATATCAAATGCGTTTCGAATTAGCTTTCATTGTAGTCTGCCTGCAGAGGATTTAACTGGTGGCTGATATTATTGGACGAGTTGGACTACTTTTTTTTGGAAACATAACATAACCTAAACTGTGGAAGTCAATCCGTTCGATTTCAGTGGCAAAGAAGCTTAAGTTTAGAAAGAGAACATGAGATGGTCCTGCTCATTGGGCGCCATTATGACATAAGAAATCGAAAGTAGTCCACTATGGTATTGTAAACCGCAAAAATTCGGAAAATATCGCGAAAACGATGGATCGCGAACTATGACGAATTAATAGTGGAATATATGGTATCCCCCAACATCTTTGATTAAGTCAAACCAAAGATTTATTGATATTATAGATGACGCATGTGGAAACAAAAAACGATTGTTTTTGGGAGCTGACATTGGATGCAAATTTGTGCTTCTCGCTGCCTGTACTAGGAAACATATATTGAAATTTAGCTATACGTTTTCTAAATTAGCTATACGACTGAGAGCAAAAGTTTATAGATATTATAGATGACACATGTGACGCAAAGAACGATTTTTCTTGGGAGCTTACATTGGATCCCACAAAAAAAGTTTGTTTGAGATGCGGTATCTATATTGAAGTGTCTTTGGTCAAACACAAGGTCTAAAAACTGCAGCATATTTGACTCCGTCCATTGTAGACCACTGATCTTTAATCCCTTTAAACAGACTCGAAAGCTTTCAAAAATGCACTCAAGAAAAATTGATTATTTTACTAGATCTTGAAGTGCAGAATCCTGCAACGTTCCCCATAATCAGCAGATTCCAAATAACCTTCAGGAATACCACTATGTATTAATTTAAGAGAATAATTAATATATATTTTTTAATTATTTGGCCCCAAATTGCACCCCCTGAAACGCGGCGCCACCAGAAATTGCCGCCCCTAAAAATTTGGCTCCCGGGGGCAGCTATTTGCTATAGTCATCCGATCCGGCCGGTTCCGACAAATGTGCATCGTATTTGTACCAAAAGACTTCGTTTGGTTACGATAGCTTTAAAACTGACGGAGGAGATAGCATACAAACAGACGGACATGGCTATATTAACTCAGCTCGTCATGCTGATCAAGAATATATATACTTTATGTGGTCGGAGATGCTTCCTTCTGTGCGTTACAAACTTCCGGACAATTTCAATATACCCTCTCCAAAGGTATAAAAATCTAAATTGAAGCGTTCCTTGGTCGCCGCCAATGATTTCTTTACAGAAATTCTTCATAATTCGCGGTTCATAGTTACATAATTTTTTCGATAGTTTATCTTATAGTAAACCATTACCACAATTACATATTAAAGCCGTTTGCTACTGACGTCTAATCCTTAATAAAGTGGCATGCAAATCTGTCGGCATTGTTTGGTTTTGTAGGCAGTGCATGAAGCAATACCGGAAAAAGGAAAACGGAAATCGGCGACGCCTATGCTTTGAGAAAGAGAATTAAAAATTTTTTTGAAGGCACGCAGTCT
This sequence comes from Lordiphosa stackelbergi, assembly GCA_018904235.1. Classification (NCBI taxonomy): domain Eukaryota; kingdom Metazoa; phylum Arthropoda; class Insecta; order Diptera; family Drosophilidae; genus Lordiphosa; species Lordiphosa stackelbergi. The sequence continues at coordinate 30,307 of JAEIFU010001555.1, read as the reverse complement.
TTTAGCATGGCCTGGTTTGATGCATAAAACAACAACTCAATAACGATGATCCTTTACTTTAGAGTCGACGTCACAGGAATAACGCAAGCCTTTGCCTTTGAATCGCACACGCCATTAGGAAACGCCTACGCTTTGAGAGAGAGAAATTTAAAAATTGCATTTTTTCAGCCTTTTGTTTGATCGAGTTCCACGCATGAAGCAGTACACAAATTTTGATTCATGAGCAGAGTATTTTACTTGAACAAATTTCTTACTTGTGTTTGCGATATCTATACTCTGTCCAAAGGTACACGGAGTATATTAAGTTGGTGCAAATTATGTAACAGCCAGAAGGCAGCATCTACTCAGTATTATTTAATAGGCGTTTGAAAAAGAAATTTAGAGCACCCTCGAGCAAAAACATAACTTCAAATAACTTAAATTATATTATTCAAACCACTAAACTGATTTAAAACAATGTTCTTCTCGTTGATTGGCAATTGAATATCGTTTTGATTCAGGACTTGTTTGACTCCATCTAACGTATCTGAATTCAGATATAGCTTAAATTAGAGGCGATATTTTATTGGAATTAAGATAAATTTGTGTCATAGGAATGCAATTATACCCATTAGTTGTAGAGTTAAAAGGGTATACTAAAGTCGTGTATGTAACAGGCAGAAGGATGTATCTGTTGCCACGCGAGAGCGCTCTCATTTAACACTTGTTTGTTGTTGCAAAAGAGAGGAGCGCTCTCGCTTAACACTTTTTTGTTGTTGCAAATGAGAGCAGTGTAAGCTCGTCTACAGTCGGTGTATCGACGTCGCTGCTACAGAGGGCTCCTGTATACACAGAAAATAGAAACGTGCCGGACTCTCGTTTAGATTAATGTTTTAAATAATTAAGGGTTCTCTCCAATTGAAATCTGCCATCATTGACAATTCATTGCCGTTAAATTGAAATCAGACACCAAGCTGCCCCGAGGGTTTTATACAAGTTGAACTCGTTTTGCCCGAGCAATTCTTTTTAATGTGTAAATTGAAATATTTATTTATAAACAGTGTGGGGGACAAGAGAATCGATAAATAAACGAAAGTTCAAACAGTGAAAATGAAATGGCATTTCAATCAGCACAAAAAAGTATGCTATGGAAATGGAAATGTACCGACTGGTCCATTCATTTTATCACAAAATGTTTTCACACCAACTTGGCCCCGAGATTGTGTGACTTTTTTCTGGACTTTTAGCTGTGCCCTTCTTTGTTTTTGTTTCAATTAAAAGTCTGCTTTAAATGGAACGGAAATTGACAGCATGCATGGACACACTTTAATGGCTCTGGAGATGCATTTAAATGAATATTCAAACGACAATTGGATTTTCCATCAAACAAATTGAAACACTCACTCTCTGGCCGGCACTCAACTAAAAATGGTTTCATTACGTATAACCATCTCCACGCCACCCACGGGGACCATAAAGTATGCAACTTCATTGATAACATTTATTCCAAATGCACTCAAAAACCACTCAATAGTATGAAATTTGCAGTTGTAGGTTACCTACCCGCACACACGCACACACACAGCCCCTCTCCCTGGGGAGACCTGCTCATACGGCATCAAATGAGCGTCTGTGTGTGTGCGTGTGAGTTATGTTAAAAATAGTTCTTTATTGTATTTCCCACATGCTTTGCATGTCGGTAACAATATATCCTGCTTTTCACTATTACATCAATTTCATTCAAGTGCCTTAGCCATAAAAATAAAATACCAACCACTTCGACTAGTTTGCTCTCGTGTGACAAACTTTGTTAACCTTCAGTTTTGGGAAACACTTCAGCTGCCAGTGCTTGTGGCTTAAAGCTCTTAAGCTACAAAATTTATTCACTTTTAATTATTTGCCACAGTTTTCTAGCTCTTTGCGTCGCAAACGTTTATTTTGTGTGCGCAAAATTAATTGCAGTTTCAAGTGTTTTATTGCAAAACGTTTTGGCCTAAATTGCTTTGTGCTATAATTTAATATATGTAAAATATTAAATATTCCGGCAAAAGTTTATGCAATTTACGCCTGCAAATTGTTTAATTTTAGTCTTGTGCATAGTGTGAAAATTGTATTATAAAAAGTTTTAGTTGGCTGAACGAATTTATAATGGGTCTCAAATATCCCATTTGTGGTTTGTGGTTTTGATTAAGAAGCTCAGCGATTCGCAGCATAAATTTAAAATAGCGAAGCCAAGAATTAAGGCATTTAAAATAACATTACAGATGAGCTATTTTCCCTTTGATATATTGAAAAGAACCAATATTGCAGTAAAACTTTTTTCAACTTTAATATCTCAAAAACGATTTGAAATTTTACTTTACTGTCTTTAGCAATTTTGTGTCTCTTTACTAGGCCTACAAAACACTTCATAAAAAATAATACCCTCTTCATGCTCAAAATCACGAAAATATAAGAAATTCAAACTTTTCCAAACCCCTTCCAATTCAATATAGTATTTATTCCGAGAATGTAGATACGGAAAAAGCCACAGTTTTTTTGGAAACTTGGCAATTTTGTATTAATTAGATGATAGCATTATTGCTCCTCTATTTTTGCTTTCATTGCTTTTTGCAGTTCCCAACTGATTAAAGCAATTATTGTAAGGAGAGACAGTTGGCAAGCATGCATTATTTTTTAGCAAAAATTTTACTGAAGATATAATCGGGAAATTCTTGTAAAATGGATACGTGTATAAGGCCTAAAAACATAAAAAATTTAACAGTATTTTGTATTATTCTGATCAACTAGATTTGCTTGATCGTTCGTGGACGACAAATACAGTATCGCAAGTGAGAAGTTTAAAGGCGTGCCTTATGGTGATGATCAGAGATCGGCAAGAGTGCCTCGCTTTAAATACGTATGCGTATGACACTCCAAATTTTATAGTCGAGTCAATCACATACTCTTTCTGTTATTGATATTTTTGCGACTGAGTCTCTCGGTTGATCATCTATCGAAGTGGTTTTTTCCGTATTGAAGGGCACCGCATGCCACAGACACACATGAATAAAAACATAAGTATACATAACTTTTATTGCTCTCGCTCTCTTTTTATACTCTGTACCGAAGGTACATAGAGTATAATAAGTTTGTGCAAAAGTATGTAACAGGGAGAAGGAATCACTTTCGACCCTATAAAGTATATATATTCTTGATCAGCATCAACAGCCGAGTCGATATAGCCATGTCCGTCTGTCCGTCTGTCCGTCCGTATGAACAAACAGATCTCAGAGATGGTAAGAGATAGAGGTTTGACATGTATGGGACAAATGTTTCTTATACTTGCAGGCAGATCAAGTTTATTTTCAATTTTTGCCACGCCCCCTCCCGCCCCCGCAATTTTGAAAAAACGTCATATCTCCCACAGTTTTGTAGATAGATGATTTGTACCTTCTAGAGATAGTTAGTCATTAGCAATATGTATCAATTTGCCGAAGAAATGATAAAGATCGGATGAGCGGTTCTCAAGTTATGAGCAAATAAGTGAATCACCCCCCTCCACCCCCCTCCCACCCATGCACAACCAACGCACAATCTTAAATAGAGAGAGAGAGAAGGAGAGAGAGAGAGACAGAGAGAGAGAGGAGGGGGAGAGAAAGAAACTCACATATGAGCGCAGCAGCACCTCTGCATTTATCTCTTACTCTAGGTACAGAGTATAAATATAGTCGGGCTTGACCGACTTTCTTACTTGTTTCTCTTTTGAAATGGCAACGGCAAATGCCGTTTAGTTGCTGTTGGTACAAATAGCGTTTTTGGGGTGATTGCGTCAACACTCGGTCTCTTCATGTGGAAGTAAACAAGTTTACCCGCACGAGCGATTGCGGGTAATATTGGCACTCATACCCGAGTGTTTTAAACACAGGGTACACTTTTTGCAGTGGTTGGAGACACCCGAGTGTGAAAACCACTTGCAGTCTCTTGTGATGATCTAGTTGCTTGGAACTCTCTGCAAGTGGTTATTATAAAAGTTTTTGGAAAAAACCATGACGAAAATTTGAATGTGTGCTGAAATCTTTTCCCTAGTAATACCCTGGATGCGAGGGGAACCTTTTCACCAAGTAAGCATGCCAATGGAAAAAAGGTTCAAAGGAAAAAGAATAGATTCCATGCTTGTATGAATGGTATGTTGGTGGAGTCAGAAAATTTCGTTGTGTGACAATCGAGATAACAACAATAACGATGTTGAGGATGATGAAAGCGATGTTTCTTGGGACTTCCTATCGAGCTCAGAAGACGAGAATGACACAGACGGTGACCTAAAGAGATTGAGAGTCTCAAAGAAAGCAAATTAAACTGTTAATTTGTCTTATTTTTAAAGCTTAACTCTATGAAAAGAAATGGAAAAGGTTGAATTTTTGTATTTTTTCATGATATTGAGCATGAATACGTTATTTTTTAAGCTGGTCTAAAAAAGTGATTTTTATTCCTGGTTAAAAGCTACAAAAACTTCAAATAGTTTATAAGATATAGACTTTGAACAACTAATCATAATTTTTTTTCAAACCCGAAAACTTCAAAAGTCCATTTCAAGAAAACCATAGCCACTCAGACCAAACTCAACCGATTGGATTTTAACTACTATCGGGGGTGCCACAGAAACCTCTTCCAACCAAATTCCAACCGAATTCCAATTCTTAGGTGCCACAGAAATTTCTATTGGTTGGTTTCAAACCTCTAATGTTTTGTTAAGAGATTTTGCAAAGCTCTTTTCTCACTAGCGCCTTTGTCGAAGTGGCGCCCTCTACAGCTAGCGGATTGAGGGCTGGAAACTAATTCCTCATATTAGGCGCCAACAAATTTTAAAATTTTGCATTATATTGGTGGAGAATGCGACTTAAAATTGAATTATTATTTAAAAATGCATCATAAAACATATAACACAATCAAAAAATTTCAGTTAATCATTAAATTAACCCACATCCAAAAAAAGGGAAATTTTTTGCCGAAAGTTTCAGCCCTGTTTTTAGAGATGGAACATCAATTGGAACATCTGGTGCTCCAACTAGATTTTCTAATTAGAAAATGAAATCTCTAGAAGTTCTGTGGCACCAACGAATTTTTCGAGAGATTTACAAACCAACCGTCGGCAAAATCTCTAGAGATTTCTGTGGCACCCCCGTATAAGTACCTTTCAAATTTTGTGGGTCTCGACTAGCTTTAAGGAATTTCCTTCTCAAAACAAATTGATGGCAACTGAATATTTAAAGTTATTAGAAAGGAGTTGAGCTTTCGAAAGCTTCCTTTCTTCTATTTTTTATTTTTGCTCGGCCGCTACCGACACATCAAGCAAATTAAGAAAATATAGAGTTCGAAATTTTCTTAGAAACTAATTTTCTGCTGTCTCACAAGTGTGCATTTCTGACGACGAGTCGTCTCTGCTCCCATTGCTCACCCCTGCTTTAGTCTTACTGAATTGCAGCCAGACATTTTATACCAATAAACTTCCCCTTAACTGTGTCAACAAAACTATGCCTTCGCTTCATAAATAATTTTCTAAGAATTACACAAAAGTAAACATGCAAATGCACAAAGCTCAAGCATAATTTGAATTGATAAAGTAAATTTGAATGCGAGAAGTAAACAATTTGCCATGCAAATTTATAGAGAAACATGCAAGAGTTCGCCCAGCGAGAGGAGCTTAAAAAATGTTTATAAGATCAAAATATCTTTCAAATCAATTATATAAAGCTTTTCAACTTCCCCAGCACCAATCGATCCAAGACAAAAAAAAAAAAAAACACATTGCAAATTATAATTCTTGGAGTTCTTAAAAATTCCAACTTTTAAATTACCCACTCCATATGCAATGAAGGAGCCAACTTGCATATGTGAAGGATCCCACTCACTCACTTTAATCAGTATGCATAAAACTTTGCGCTAAGTATGAGAAATATTTAAAAGAAAAGTTTTTGGAAAAACAACACTTCAACTTCAGCTGCCGTCGAAGGGAAACTGGTGCCAGACGCTGTCTCGGGAGCAAATAATTTCAAATTTTCCGTTAAAAACAAGACAAACATTTCATTCATTCAATTCATTCCCATCAAAATAAAAAAGAGTTTGCCACATTTTGAGTTGATTTTTAATGAGAAATTACTTGCATATTTTAATTAGGAACTGCATCAAAGAGCATAAAGGGAGAAATTAAATTAAAAACTGTTTCGTGCATTTAAGCAAATAGCAAATAGAAAGAGCGTGACATCTCCCCTCACCCCATGCAGGTGCGTGTGTATTTGGTTGGGGTTTTTCATACGTGCCGAGTGGAGTTTTATTTTTTAATTAAGCTGTTTACATTTAGCTCGTAATGTCCTTGCCTGTCCCTAAGAAGCAAAAAATGAAAACGCCAGCGCGCGGTTTTTGTCGCCTCCGCCACCAACCCGCACACCTTTTTGTGGGTCAAGTGAGCAGCGCCAAGTTCTCGCTGAGCAGCACAATTAAAAATGTGCAAGCTTGCATTATTAAAAAGAATTCCATTCGCTAGTTGACACTCGCCTTAGCGGCGGGACAATGCCAAGTGGTCGTCACTAGATCCAGTAACAAAACCAGTACAAATTGGTGCCAAAACGGAATGCTGCAAAATAACATGGCTATTGGTTTACATGTTTTTACTCATTTGTTTACTCCTAGTTGTAATATGCAGAAAAATTATCTTCGATTCCATAAAATACATAAGTATCCGAACGATGCTTAACTTTAGCTGAAAAGTTGGCAATCGAACAATGGAATTTTGAACTTAAAAGCCGAAGAACACATTCGATTTTTAAAAGAGAGTTCATTTAACAATTCCGATTCCGCATGATTTAATCGAAATCGAAAACGAGAAAAGACCTGTATATAATTATTCACAAGAGTTCGAAAAAACGACTGCATAGTTCTAGATCGATCGCTATTGTAGTTTCAAGTATGTTTTGCTCTTGGATGTACTTCAATTAAGTACGAAACATTCTAAAAACCAAAGACGACTCATCAATATAATTGAAATGAGAATAAATGTTCTTGAATCATAAAATTTTCGAACCTACAATATTTTCTTAAAATGCCCAACTTGTTCTCACACATTGCTTATGGGGTGATGGTAGATTAATGACCGATAGTAATACCGATTACCGATAGTAGTTGGTCGAAAACAATTGTTAGCACATTACCTTCACCCTAAATTGAATGTCCAGCATTGAAACTCAACAGAATTGGAATATTCCGCATAACAAACACGTTACTTATTTTGGAATTTGTATTTTAAGATTAAAAAACTTTTGTAAGTCTCTGTATGAGAAGATCCAATAAATAATAATATATCAAAAAAAAGTCTTTGGTTAATTTATGGCCTTTGGATTTTCCAGCCTCAAAGACCTTTGAAAATAGCTTAAATTTTGTTGGGCTGAAACCATAAACATTTTGTATTGTTCTGTTTCAAATAAGTATTGGTGTTCACGCGGAAAGCCTACTGAATATTCCAGCTCTTTTTGATGTATAATGCATAAGTTGTTTATATTATAGTTGTGAACAAACGCAACTTTTTCGGACCTTGAGTCAGCTCAACTCACTAATGAAAGAAAAAAACTATTAGAATATATAGTCCGAGGCGGGATTGAACCCACGCCTCTTACACAGCAGGCCAGCACACTAACCGCTGGGCTACACCCAACCACAACTTAACTGAACTTATAAACAATTTCAGGGAAAATGTTGGCTGTGATCGGCTCCAGGTGTGCGGTTTCCGAATCGGCATCTGTGTCTGGACGGGATTTCCGGCTGAATAGCGCCGTCGCTTGCCCGTTCAACTCCCACTCCGCGGTTTTCGAATCGGCTGTGGGCGAGCCACAGTGAGTGCGATCCCCGGATCCACTCCTGACCTTAAGATTTGGTTGGATGCACTGCACCCAGAGCTGCCGTCATCTCTGGGACTCCCGTAGTGCGGTTTCCGAATCGGCTACGTCGCGCTCCCACCAATGGGACCCAGTTCGACATATCTACCGGGCTAGTGTGCCACCAATCCAGGGCGTCTCCTCGGAGCATTACGACCATAGCTTTGGCCGTCTGATCCAACTCAATGCCGAAGGTGTGGGCTAGTTCCTCAGTGCGGCTGATGAATTCCAGGGGGTTGCCTTTGCCGTCGAATTCCTCTCCCCAGCTCCGTATGGTGCTAATGGCCGCCGGTATCTTTGGGTTGCTAGGGCCTGCGGAGGCCTTTGTTGCTGTCCCTGTTTCCCCCATGTTTTCTGTGGGGTTCGCGGGCGAGCGGGTCTCTGCCTGGATTGTATGGCTGGTCGGCACGGGTGGCACTGGGAGAGATAGTCCAGTGATTGGGGGAACCGTGAGCTCCGATTTTGTCTTTGGGGCTTCCCGTGGCACCCCGGGGTTTGCCGGAGGCGGTGCCGTGGTTGACGCGGGAGGTGGTGCAGTGAATGCCGTGGCCGGCGATGCGGGAGACGGTGTCCGGGCGTGTTTCTGTGCTAAGGTCAGGATACGGGTACGGATTACGTCGTTGTGTTCCTTGTGTTCTTGGTCGCGGACGAATTCAGAGACTTGACGTCTAAGATCTTCTGCCAGCATTTCGGGTTCCAGGCCGAACTCCTTTGCGTATATTTCTAGTTGTGTCTTGTTGACGTTGAATACCCAGCCACGTGGGAGTTTTCCGTGTTCCGCCATGATGTGGTGACAGGTAAAAGATTCGGTGGTGCTTGTTCAAACAAAGAAACTCAGGTCCCTGCTCGGGCGCCACTGTAATAATAATAATAAAAGTACGCGCTGAAGCACCAAAGGAACTTCCGAAGAGCCATCATTTTCTTTAACTATAACAAACAAAATTGCAAATAACCAATTTCACATGTTTAATTATTTCGCAAACTAAAATATTCTGAAATATATTTTAAACAAGGCTGCAAACCTCTAAAATTTTACAGAAGGTTCGATCCGGGGGTTCGAACCCGTTGTAAAGCCTGAGGTTCGGTTCGCGGACCGGTTTTCGGAACCCCTAAACCCAAGGTTTTGGTTCGAACCTCGGTTCGCTTGAACATAGAAGAATAATTTCGATTTATTAACACTTATATTTTAAAATAATATTCTTCATGTCAATAATGCAATTTTTAATTATCAAATTCATTTGCTGACACTAACAACTTTTGAGAATTGCTCAGTTTAGATAATTAAGCATTCTTCTTAGATTGTAAAGTGTTGAAAAGGCCCTTTAAACTGATTCCTGAGTTGCTGGAATAGCAAGTATAGTTAAGGCAATATTTTTTAAGTCGTCGATGTATTGAACAATAGTCGAAGGAATCTATAACATCATTTACAGATTTGATATTAATATTTGTTTATTGCTTTCTACTGCTTTTAAAAACTTCTCTTCTTCGCTCTCATGAAGAATTATTTTTTTTAACTTTACCATGTCTGTAATGTGTAATGTGAAGTTAACAAAGTTTGAAATCTTGGGTCTTAGAGCACTACAGCCAATGTTGGTACTTAGCTCATAATAGAAGAACATTTACGAACGAGTATAGTAAAAAACGAAAGATTTCAGAACAGATGCTCAAAATGAAAAGCAAGCGGAATAAAAATCACTTGCTAGTAATTGTGAATCCTGTAGCTTTAAAGAAGTTTATTTAGCTGCAGCTTTAAAAAGATATTTTGAACTATTAAATGTTTTTAGATGGAGCTCTTTTAAAGAACTCTGAATTAAAACTCTGAATCTTTAATAGTTAGTAACCGTTCGCATATTTTGTTAACCTAACTCAGCCGAGTTCAATTTCAATTCAATTGTTTTATAAGCAAAGAATTCATATAGTGTGAGTACTAATGTCAAACTAAACTGCCTTCAAAAATCGTTATCTACTAAATTTTGAGCGTGTGCAGCACAACAAACTAATTATATAGTCCTCCAGGGAATTTATTGAGTTACCTTGGTCATCGTCCAAATCAAGAAATGCTTTTGAAGCACATGAGCAACCTTCATCAACATTATATTCTTCATACTTGCATTCCTTTTATGCTCTGCAGATGTCATTTAAAAGTTCTAATGCTCGATCCATATTCGTTTCTTGACTTCTCTTCTTGAACTTCTTGAATGATAGTCAGATTACAAGGAATTTCTATATATCTATATTGTATGTGTCGTTGAAAAAACTACTTAATTTGTTGAACCGAACCGAATTTTTCTAAAAAGTGGTCCGGTTCGGGTTCAGGTTCGAGGAGTCAAAAATATATGAGGTTCGGTTCATGGTCCGGTTCGTCGGACGGTTCAGGGCCGGTTTTCAGCCTTGATTTTAAATATTGAATCTTTTCATCCATTTGGAGTTGGAATTTTAAAAATTTCCATATAGGACTCATATTTTAATAACAATGGAAGTGCAAGTTGTAACTCTAGCCTTAACGGTTCAGTCTCTGCTTTGGTTATCTATAAATATTCAATCTTTTAATAAATATGGATAATTTTTAGATTTCTTACTTCATTGACTGCAAACTTTCAATTAATTAATTTAAAATTAAAATAAATAATCAGAAGACTACTTTGCTCCACCTTATAATGTCGGAATCAAATCTATAAAATCTATTTATAAAGCTGCCTTGGGAATAACCAATTCATATATTCCAGGTATTTTTTTCAAATAATTTAAAAGTAACGACTGTGAGTGTAATCGATCTGGGGCAAGGGAATTTAACACCACAGCTCTAATTTTTATTTTAGATTATTTTCACAAATGTATTAAATATATTTAAAATGTAATGAGAAACTGTTTTAATTATTCTTCATACATTGCGAACTAGCTAACAAAAAACGGGGACTTGCCAATAGGTAATCTTGGATTGGTGGTCTTTTCTTGGGTAAAGTAGAGGTCTTATTAAGGCTGGTTTTAACTAATACTTGGTTTTCCGGATTACTACTGGATTTTAAAGCTTACCATTAAAGGACCCTTGGAAGAACTGTGCAAAGAAATCACCAAAGTTGATTTCGGCTTATTAACTTGTATCATTACATCGAAGTTCGATCGCAATGTCCTAGATTTTTTTAAGGACTTTTCGCATACCCTTGAACCCAACGAAACCTTTAATTCTGTGGCCTAGAGAGTATTTAAATTGACATGCAGTTATTTGGCTACATGTGAATCGCCTGCAAGCGAAATAAGACAATATAAATTGCATTAAATAGCCTATGGAAATTTTTTGCGCAATTTGATTAATGCTCCAGTCGTACATAGGCAACCAACAGCCAGCCAAATGACCTAATTTCAGCTACATGGTCAGCCTAAAAGTGGCTCATCCTTTTTTGCCAAAACGATGTTAACAAAGTAAGGCCGAAGATTGTTTACGCTTTCGTCTCATAAAAAAAGGCAGTTCACTAACAAAATAGCTTCTATCTTAACGTTAATTGACACCAGCATAAGTATTTAGTTTTTTTTTTTGCCTCCAAGCCAAAGTTTTAGACAGAATCAAAGTCGAGTTTGATAACCATTTAAATCATGTGGAGAGAAAGGTCAGTGCATGGGCAATTTAGGGTGAGTTGTCTCTCAAAGCAACAAAAGGCATTCTGAGCTTTTAACATCAAGAACTTTGAAACACTTTCCTTCCCATAACCATTGTGCTTTACAAACATCTCAATAAAATTTGAATTCCCATTGCAAGGGTATACAAATTTAATTAAATTGAGCAGGCAAAGTCAATTGATTGCTACATATTTTGGTTAATTAAAGCCAATGAAATATTCACTAGGCCGGTTACTATAATTAATTGAAATGTTTTTTGCCATTAGCTGCGGTGGCGCCAGGTGAACGAGCCAGCTGAGCTTAATATCAATATCAAAACGATGTCTGAGAAGAATTTAGACTAAAATTTTGTAGCATTTTTACATCGGAAATACACGGTGAAATATAAATAAAAGCATGACTCATTTTTATACACTTGAAAAGGGTATTATAATTTTGCCCAGAAATTTGCAACGCATGGAAGGAATCACCTCCGAACACATAAAGTATACAAATTCTTGATCAGTATGTCAAGCTGAGTCCTCAGTTATCGAGCTGAAATTTTGCACAGAGTCTTCTTTTGACTGCTCGCTGCTAGCTTCCTAACTATCAGTCGGAAATTGGGTCTAAGTGAGGAAAACTTTTATGTTATCAATGTGAGCTCTCTTAAACTCGGCCATTATTTCAAACTGATCTGCAAAATTTGGTCTAAATCGAAGACGAAGTTAGCTTTTCTCGTTTATGTTTAAATTGATCCAGCATTCTCTGTTATGGTCACATGGATCAGTGTATTTAAATTAAATAAACAGAAAATAATACTTCAGGGGAAAATGTTAAAAAATGATTTCCATAATATTATTATTAGTGGTATTCCTGAAAGATTTCGTCGAACAGATATTCACAGCTGCTGCATACAAAATGTCCAGTGTTCCCAGACAAAGTGAGGGGATTAATGGTCTTACAAAGTTTTAACGAAATCAGCTTTGAAACGAAAGCAAATCAAAAGTAAATCACTGTCGGGAATACCACTAGTATTTGCTTTCAGAAAACCGTGACTCAGAACAGCTAGACTAATTGGACGCAGTGATTTACTTTTGTCAGTGGAAACAGCTCAAAGCAACCCTGTGTTCTTTGCCAGATGTTCCTTTGTAAATATTATTATTTAGAAAGCTAACAACACAAAATGTCGTCGAAAGATAATCGCAAGAAGACTTCAAAGGAGTTAAGTGCCTGCAAGAAGATCATGAAAAAGCTTTTCTCCAGCTCGTTTAAACGTTTGGCCTGGATTTTCTATGATCCTCTGGATGCCGATCTGTTGAATCTGCCTGACTACCATGAGATTGTCAAGGAGCCCATGGATCTGAACACTGTGAAATTTCGCTTGTGGTCGGGTCTTTATCAAAACGCATTGGAATTTGCCAAAGATATGCGCCTTATCTTCTACAACACTTACCTCTACACGAATCCTGGGCACGTGTGCTATGACATGGCCAAGAAGCTGCAGTTAATTTTCGAGGACATGTACGCCCAGGTCCCGTTACATGGCAACCAAATTGTCTCTAGCGATGCAGAGGATGACCTCGATGAGATTCAATCTATGAGCTCCTATGTCGATTCAACTGGCCCCGCAGTACAATGTCAATCCGATGAGACTAGCAGCCTTTATTCCGCGGATACCTGGACCAAATCCAAGTCGCCGTCCTTGCATGAGTATGGCGAGGACAATGAGGAACCGTTGACAGCCGAAGAGGATTTGGATTTGCATGCCACAATTCAGCAGGTGGATGGGGAAATCCTACTCAATGTCATACACATGATACATCAGATGGAGGATGTGAGTAATGCCAAGTATAGCAACAAGGAGCTCGAGTTTGATGTGAGCAAACTGAAAACACACACCAAACGATCGATTTTGAGTTACATGGAGAACAAGGGGATCGCCGTTGGCAAGCGGATGGCTCGTCAGACCTCTAAGGATCAGTAATGAAACCTTTTCAAAACTATTATTAACATTTTTCAATGTCACTGAAAAGTCAGAAAGCATGAAATATTTGCACTATTCATACTTTACTTTATTATTATTCTGTAATTGGATAAATGAAAATATGTATTTAAAAGGTGGCTCAAATACCCGCAAGAGCTGAGTTGAATAAAAAAAGTTAATTTTCTTTACATTTTCGTTATTATTGTACTCACGAAAATAAATTGTTTGTTTAGTACTTGAATTTTGGCCCGCTAAAGTCCAAATTCATTAAAGGAGAAATGATGATTAGAATGGTCAGAAAACTCCTAAAAGTTTCCACATTTGCCTTAAAGAAGGGCAAGTAAGCGTAGAACGTTTATTTTGCGGAGCTTAATTTTTACGTCAATGACCGATCTTTGCAAGTGCTTGCGGTAAATCCGGAAGGCAAGGAGGTGGAATGATTTTTGCAAAAAGGTTGCGGTCGGAGCCATGTTTTTTCGGAGGCAAAATGAACTAAAAGCTAAGCAATCTTTGCTGTAAATGGTTGATGGGGCTGGCCAGATGAGGAGTGTCTGATGGCGGTGACCAGAAAGATGCTTGACCAAAAAGTTGCACCTCAATTGAGGAATTCATAATCAGCCCATAACCAGGAGTAATCGTTTAAGATTTGCACCTAATGCTGCAGTTGTGCGTGGCGTATGAATAATAATGACGGTTATTCATTGCATCTGAATAAACTCTCCGCAACGGGCTAATTACAAGGTTCACTTGCCTGTCTGACCAAAGGTCATTTCACATTTCATTAACCTAAGCAAAGAATTCGACCAGCAGTCAATGAATCCAAAGGTCCGACGATGCGATTTGTACAGTCGGTCACAGAATTGCAGAATTCTATATAACTTCACGCACTTACCAAGAAACACCGACCATTCTGGGAAGAAGGTTGTTCTACATGGTCTTCACTTTTTAATGTTTATGAACTTGATTATCAGTAGATTTGGGTGTAGGGAAAGACCAGTCTCGCAAATCGCTTCGTTATAAGTTTTATTTTTATTAAACATTCAACGTGAAAAAAAAGGAAAATTATTTCATAGTAAGTTAAATGCTACATTTACTTGACTTGTTGGCTGGGAAAGAGCAAACCCATCAATTGACTGCCTTCAACTCCACTTCAAAGGCCAGGGTAGAGTTGGGTGGAACCACGGGCGGAGCACCTTCCTTCTCATCCTCCCCAATTCCATCGCCATCATCTTCTTCCTCCCCGTTGTGGTCGTCCCCATGCATCTGCTGGCCATTCTTAGCCCCCGTGATCTTTAATTTCAACAACTGCGCCAGATAAACGTCGTCATCGTCCTCGTCCTCATCCTCGGAATCCGTTTGCAAGTTTCCCAACAGGGAAACTGTACCGTCTCCAGTTGTCTGGAAACCCACATAATCGCACTTGCTGAAACTTAGATCCAGATACGCTTGGGGTATAGCTTTCGACACAGTTGCAACAGCATATTTTTGTTTCTTGGCGGTCACATACAACTGGGCCATGGTTCCCTCTTTCAAGGCCACGCCCGACAAATGGAACGACTTTTTAGTCGTTGGGAAATACTTGCGATTAGGTTTCATGTTTAAAGCCAATAATAATGACATTTTAACTTTTTTTTTGCTTGGTTGAAATTTAATGAAAGAGGCAAAGGCAAACACGCTGTTCACTAAAAGAATCGCAGTGAACGAATGTGCGTCAAAATAGCCTTGGCAAGATAGCGTCAAATTGAAACGATGGTATATGGAACACGGGAGAATTTTTGCTCCGTTGCAAACAATTCAATCGATATCGTGAACAAGTTGAATTCTTAGCATGTCGATATATTTATATACAGTCCTGTTCTCTCTTAAGAATTCGATTGCTCGAAATTGGAAAGAGTTGTGATTTCTAAGAAACAATTAAAAAATTGGCCCGTAACGTAACGTTGTACCATTAAAAGGGCCGAATGAATATAAACGGGGTTTGAGAGCTAAAAGCCAAATAACTCAGTCGGTTTTTAAAAGCGAAAACATTTGTCAATTCCGATTCCACATGATTTGATCGACATCGAAAACGGAACAGGTCTAATATATAATAAAATTAATTGCCGCTTCAGTTCCACTATGGCGGTTAGTTCCCTTCCCTGGTTTCACTGCGGAAACAGCGCACCGGCCCTATCAGTTCTGTGTCCAAGCCAAAGTGTGTCAATTTAAAAGCGAATTGCTCAAAAATCGTTGGGATAGATATTGATTTACAGGATAAATTCTTGAGAAAAGATATAACCAAAAATGTGTAATATCCCTAATACATCAATTCCCACACAGCTTAAATGAATTAATATAGGTAAATGCCTCTAACTATTGTAAAGTTACGACAAGTAAAATAAAATTTTCATACATAACTGTTGAAAGTAAAGCAAAAGTTTAATTACTTCCAACATTTTGTATGAGAATTTTACTTCAGTTGTCGTTTCTTCACAACAAAACATAAAATATGCTCTAGTCTTTCTCATTCCATCGTACCAATTCGACGCTATTTTGATGAACATTAAATTTGAATATTTCTGCGCTTTTCTTATTTAGATAATTGGAGTATTTTCTTAGCTTTAGCGTGCGGTCACACTGTACGTTAACCAACACTGATAGGACGCAGAAGTGAGAGACGGTAGAAATTGTAGTTTTCTAAAAAAATATTTAATTTGCAAATTTTTAAAATCTGTGCAACTTCCATAAGGTGAGTAAAGCAAAAAAAATTTTTTGAGCTCAAACAATCCAACACACTGCCGCTCAGCTAGCTTTGAACTACACTTGGGGGGCTACACGTGCGAGAATTGGTTTTTGGCTAGTTTAAAAGCCCAGTGGTCCATCATCCATGGACAATAGCCTTTTTCAGTTTCTGTCTGGAACACATTCCGCGCTTTTGTGCCTCAAATTGGCAAGCACACAAATAAGGCAGCTTTCGCTCATCCCCTCTATGTGAGCGGCTTTTTTGGTCATTACCTCGTTTTTTTTTCGCTGAGTGCGTGCTCCTTTCCATTGTTTTGCTTACGCACTGCAGGTACATGCTAGAGTCGTCATGGTCAATCACTAATTCGCTCATCAAATTGCTTTCCATTTCCAGGAAAAAAATTATTCGCAGCATTGGAAATGGCCTAATACCGGAGGAGATATTGGGTGCGGCACGCCATGATGAGCAATTGGTGTTTCTCATCAAATTCAAGGGTATCCCGCTCGGAATGTCGATCTGGGGTACAGAGACCAACGAGAAGATACCTCAGATGGTAATTCGCTTCTAGAGGAAACATTCAAGTTTCCGTACGGAGGGACAGGAGGATTCCGATTCGCATTCAATTCAATTTCCCCCCATTTTGTAACGATGATGTGTGAGAGCCATAAAGTCAGCTTGGTGTCCCTAAGCTCATCTGAAAATCAAAAAAGTTTCTTCTTTTTCGATAGATCGTCAAAATTTACGAGAGCGGAAAACTAATTAAGTGCATAAAATGCGGATTAACGGCTTTCAAAGTGCCGTAAAATCTAAGGCCCAACAATTAGGCTGGCAATGTGAGAGTTGTGCGTATAAGTAAGTACCATAAAATTGGAATCGGCGTCTGCTAAGAAGGTGAGCGTCAGAGTGGGGTCTCCATTTTTTCATTCTTTGGCAATGAAAACCAATGCAAAGTCGTTAAAAGCCCACAAAAGTTGCTGATGAAAATGAGATAAGGGGGGAGGGAGGCGGTAAACTTTTGCAAGTGGAGTCGAACTGGTGGTACTCTTTCATTTCTGTAAAAGAAAGCAATAAAGTTATTGTTTAGTCAACAAAAAAATCAGGACTTTGTTATAGGCATGGCTTCAAGTATGAAAACCGAGTAAAGGACGATGTATGACAGTATCAAGGTCAAATATTAATTCCATCAGATAGTTCGATATAATCTATAATAAGATTCAAAACACTTGCTGAAGGTACAGTCCTTAACTTCTTAAAATCCGATTTCTAAAATATCAAGCTATTTAAGAAATGAGATAAAATGGGAAAACTGTTTTCATAAGTTTAACAGAACAATATTCCTTATTAAATTTAGGTATACACCTCAACAAAGCAACTGCCAAAACAAAAAACTGCATATAACAATAACTCACACAACAAAGGCATTTGGTGTCAAAAGTTTTTATATGGATCTTTTTGTTTTGGCAGTTGCTTTGTTGAGGTTTAGGTTAAAGGCACTTCCGGTTGTGCTACCTCTGGTTATTGTTACAAATGTAATCCTCCGTATATATACCTCCGGCTACCCCTCATAATCCGACAGACTGGGCAAACTTTTTAATTTAATGCATCATCGTAAAAATTGAATACTTTGTGAGTTAACAGAGCAGAGAAGCGGGCTGTAGCGAGGCTGTAAAAATAGTTTCACTTATTTGGGTTTTTCGGTTCGGTTTGGATTCCTGTGGATTCAAAGCTGTCAGCACAAGTTGACCTAATAAGCAACTTTTGGCCCTAAAGTTTCCGCTTCTGTGCCTGTGTATGTCGCTGCAGCCTAAACTTTTGAACTTTGCCTCATCCATCTTCAGACTGTGTCCAGTCAGTCAGTCAGTCAGCTGGTCTCCGTCCAGCAGGCAAGCGGATTAGCCGTAGCTAATCCGTTGAGGGGCCTGTTTCAATTAAAATAAATTAAATGCGGCGCGGTCGCAAATGTCAAAACTGTTTGGGGCTCAATTAGGCGCACTGTCAAAATCTGCGTACAGTTTTGAGTTGTCTGTGACAGGGCCCAGGACGACAGATGATGAACTGCAAATTGGATATGGTTGATGGGAGAGGGAGTACGAGGAGGTCGGCGTTGGTGTCGTCTCGCGGAAAGTGGCAAACTTTTCCTGAGCTTGAAAGTTGCTCACGAAGAAAGTTGAGCAGACAATAAGCAGTAAACAAAGGATTTGCAGGATTTTAAAACAATAATGTTAAGCCGAAGAGTAAATAAGATACAAGTGAAAATAAAAGTACAAATATTTCGTGGGGAATTACTTAGGTTTTGTAATACCAAAAGCTGAAAAGTTGTAGTTTAAAAAAGAAATAAGAGTGTGAGAAACTTTTTGAAGAGTTTTCAAGCGATTTTGAGAAGGCGATTAAGATTGGCTATTTTTGTTATGTTTCGGCAAATGCAAGCAATTTGTATTTCATTTCTGTGGGTTTCTGTTTTTGCTTTGATGTTTATATTTATTAAGGGAACGCAAAAGTTTGCTTTTGACAGAACTGAGAAATATTTTCTTTAGTGCTTTTTCTTGAAATGCTTGCGAAATCTGTAAACATATAGATCAATAGCAAAATCATCAGCAGATTTCAATTTTGTACAGACAGTTTTCTGTAAAATTCTGTAAAATTGTATGTAAGATTTGTAAGATTATTGGCTCACGGCAAAAAAGCCATGCCTGCAATATGCCAAAATATACTTATACTACTACTGCAGAAAATTTTCTTAATTTTTACCAGAGATGCAAACCGGTTCTGAACCGACCCGCTTTTTTCGCTCGTGAACCGAACCGTAAACCGAACCGGTGTGTTTTCAACAATGCTGAACCGAACCAAAAACCGAAAAATAAAATGGTTCGGTTTACTTCAGCTAGGTATTGAGTTACTGGCGAATAGTGAGCAAAATCAGCAATTAGCTTTAAAATATTACAAAAATACTTGGAAAAGCAGAGTTTTTGTAAAAAAGCTAAGAACATCAACCTTATTAAATTTGCGGACCCAAAATTGCAATAAGCCAAGTCTTGATTGTATTATCCGTTGGGGGTCAACTTAGTTAATCTTATACGTTAACTTTTTATCTTCAATTGAGATTGGCTTGAAATATAAAATGCATATGAGTATTTCTATGGCTGGCAGGCATGGAAAATTAAGTTTGAAAAAGGGAGGATGACATAGCTCAGTAATTGTCAACTCTTTAAAAAAAAAGAGCTTCGCCTATTTTTGAATTCGATTTCTTAGATCAATCCTGCTATCAGATGAAGGGAAAAGGGTAGCTACATCTCATTTAAAGTTAATATACAACAAAATTCAAAACGGAAATGAAAATATAACGGATATTCATTCAATTCCATAAAAAATTAAAATATCGATTGTTAGCGTTTACCTAAAGATTATTAAATATTGGATTATTTATCAGGAAAGTCAACTTAAGCATAGCTCGAATAGTTTTAGCATTTCCACCCACACAAGTGTCAGAAGAATGAACATTTTCCACATTGGAGTTTGTTTTACCAGACTTAAGAGCCAAAATCGATCAAAATTCCATTATATTGAAGTTAATTTAAGTCTTTTAAGATCTATTTTATTCCCTGTTGTTTTGAAAACCACATATACCTTATATTAACTTTTTTTTTTGATTTCAAAATACCGGGCGGAAAAAGATTCGTTTTGGTCCCAATAGATATGAAAAAAAGTTTGGCAACGATCGGACTTCATTTAGTGGACGCGCGCTCGCCCTCAAAATCGAAAATTTGAAATGTATGGAAAATGAGGGGGATGAGTTTCGAATTTAATCTCTAAAAAGTCAAAAAAATTTTTATTTGTTAATTTTTTTTATATCATTTTAGGGGAATATCATAGCAACATTTTAAATATAAATGTGTCTTATTTTGAGCGTAAACTTGGCCAGAATTATATAAAAAGGGTCAAATTTTTCCAAATTTTTTTTTGTATTTTTTTCGAAGAATTTTTAATATATATGAGTTCTGATTTTTGCTTTTGCCCGGGCGGCAAAACTATCGTTTTGGTCCCAATTGATATAATAATAAGTTTGGCTGCGATCGGACTACATTTAGTGGACGCGCTCTCGCCCCAAAAAGCAAAAATTTTAAATATACTGCCAGTATATGGGATGAGATTCGGATTAAATCTCTAAAATTTAAAAAAAAAAATTTTAAGTGGTTTTTCTCTTTAAATCCTTTAAGGGGAATACCATACCAACATTTTACATATTTTTGTTGGATATTTCGAGCGTAGACTTGGTCAGAATCATATCAAATCGGCAAATTTAAAAAAAAAATTTTTTTTTTGAGATGAGTTTCGAATTTAATCTCTAAAAATTTTTAATTTTTGTTTAAGTGTTAATTCTCTTTAAATCCTTTAAGGGGAATACTAAAGCAACATTTTACATATTTTTGTTGGATATTTCGAGCGTAAGCTTGGTCAGAATCATATAAAATCGGCCAGTTTTTCGCATTTTTTTGTTTTTTTTTTTATAATAAATTAATAAATACGAGATTTTGATTTTTGCTCTTGCCCGGGCGGAAGAAGTTTCGTTTTGGTCCCAATAGATTTAATAAAAACTTTGTCAGCGATCGGACTTCATTTAGTGGATTTCTGTGCAGTCATCTTTACAACACGCATATTGAAAAAAAAATACCTTTAAGACTTGTCGGTTTGACGGCAACTTTCTTCCCAGGATTTGGTGCTGAATCCGACTAACCAACTCTATCTTCTCTGTGGAATTTTCGAAGCTTCGTGTTCCAATCGAGCGGGATTTTAAAGCGAACAAATGTAGAGAAATAACGGTTCGTCAGCTGATTAGCAGAGATACAAATATCGATGAAGACATTCGCTGCGTATCGATAGATTCAACTATTTATCGGTTCAAATCATGATCTGAATCAAAAAGTACGTTGATTTATTAAACAGTGTCAATTACTAGCGAAAATGAGAATCTCGTAAATATGTATTATTTATCATAAAAAAAAAAACAAAAATAATAATTCTGATCAAGTTTACAATCGAAATATCCAACAAAAATATTTAAAATGTTGCTATGATATTCCGCTAAAAGGATTTAAAATGAACTAACACTTTAACAAAAATTAAAAATTTTTAGAGATTAAATTCGAAACTCATCTCAGAAAAAAACAAAAAAATGAGAAAAACTGGCCGATTTTATATGATTCTGACCAAGCTTACGCTCGAAATATCCAACAAAAATATGTAAAATGTTGCTTTAGTATTCCCCTTAAAGGATTTAAAGAGAATTAATACTTAAACAAAAATTAAAAATTTTTAGAGATTAAATTCGAAACTCATCTCAAAAAAAAAATTTTTTTTAAATTTGCCGAATTGATATGATTCTGACCAAGTCTACGCTCGAAATATCCAACAAAAATATGTAAAATGTTGGTATGGTATTCCCCTTAAAGGATTTAAAGAGAAAAACCACTTAAAATTTTTTTTTTTAAATTTTAGAGATTTAATCCGAATCTCATCCCATATACAGGCAGTATATTTAAAATTTTAGCATTTTGGGGCGAGAGCGCGTCCACTAAATGTAGTCCGAAAAAACACACAAAAAATCTTTTTTTTTTATAAAATTTTAAATCATTTTTTAAGGGACAGTCTAAAAAACAAGTATAATAAAACTAATCAAATGGAAATGTTAAATTTGAGTTTATTAAAAATGAAATGTTTATTATACAATAGGGTGTATTACTCATATCGAAGTCGATTTCCGTATGAACTTAAGGATTTCGAATTAGAATTGTTTAAGTTTATATGTCAGAGATTACTTGATCAGGTCAAAAGAAAATTGTAATTATCGGGTGTGTTCCAGAAACCTCTAGAGATTTTCGTATGAACGATTTGATTTTGATGGAACTAATCTAGGAGGTCTTTATATGGGAAATGATAAGAATAAGGTCGGCTTCTAGATCATAGGTCAGTAAAAACGGAAGTATTAAATCTACTTGGCCTTGAGCAGTCGGTTTCAAATCGCTGAACTTTTGTCATCTACTTAAGTAGCCGGGCATATTTGTAGGACTTCACATATAAAGGAATGCAGTTTATTTTAATCCGCTTGGCTTTCGTTATTTGATTTCAAACCGTCAAAGTTTCTAAACAATATTTACTGACCAAAGATGTTTTCGTCACTTGATATGTAAAGTTGCAGGATTTCAAAACGAAATCAGAATGTTTATACAGAAATTGCCGTCGAAATTTTGAACATACCCGATTAACTAAAATCATTTGTTAATGAATAATCTGAATACTTATATCAAAAATATATTTCTTTAGTTAATTTAATCAATAAAGAGCGAACCGAACCAAACCGAACCATAATCGCGGTTCAGTAAGCCCCAAAAACCATGCAATGAACCGAACCGGCGGTTCAAAAACTGTCTGTCCCGAGTGGTTTACATCCCTGATTTTTACTCTCTGAAGCCCAAATTGGTATACCTGCAGGCACCTAATTCCTTTTGAGTAAATATTATGTTTGATTGTCCTTTCTCTTCGTTACGTTTTGAAAATTTGTTAAGTTGGTTGAACGATTGTTCTATAAATAGTGACAAAAGAATAGCATAGTGTTTATTGGCTTTTAATAAAAATACAATTGGTGAAAGGCCATTTCCATTCAAGCTTGGGTGAGTGTTTCAGCTAATTGGATGAGTTCGATAACATCAGCGAAATATCAATTAGTCAATGGCGTCGATGTTCTACACATCAAAATAATAAATGTTAATGAGCTTAAAGATGTATACAAAGATTAATTTTTAATCAATTTAGAAGAGGACTGCAAGCTTCGATAGCAGTAGGATGGTTCTTCTTGCCGAGATTTTTTGGAAAATGTTTTTACAAGTCGCCAGTGTTTTAGATTTTTTAGCTTGTATTTTGTTGCGTTGCGAGGAATAACTGTTCAGGCGTCATTGGGTGCCCATCGCAATTCTCGGTTTCTGAATTTGATTGGTCGAATTTTTTTCTGTCTTTTCTTTCTATCGCTATCCTTGACTTATTTTTTAATTTATTATATTATTATTTTGGTGTATAGGAAGTTAGTAGCAGTTGTGATTTCAATGAAACGATTGAGGAATTTGACCGAAACGTGTGGCCATTAAAAGGGTCGAATGAAAATTTATGGAATTTGTAAGTTAAATGCCGAATAACACAGTGGGTGTTTTTGAAGAGTAAACATTAAGTAATTCCAATTCTCCATGATTTGATCAAAATCCAAAACGGCTTATTCTCTGTATACAGCTTATTTAAACACATTTGTTTATTTATTTCAAACATTGGATGCATGAGCATTTGAACTCACAAATAATTTCTTTTTACACATAAAATTACATGAATAATTTAACATTTCAAGCACAATTACTGACCAATCATTTTTACAGGTAAAATTGTCGAAATTAATTTTTGTTGTTAAAAGATCATTATCAAGAATTGTTTTTGATGTGAAACATCTTTAATTTCGGTACGGACGATTTTAGTAAGAGTAAAATTGGATTTGAGCGTCACGTGACACGGACGCCAACCATATTATGTTGCTGTGCTTGCTTTGTGCAGTGGCTCACACACACAAGACGGTTGGAGTAAAATTTGATTTGAGCGTCACGTGACACTGACGTCATTCATATTTGTGTTGTTGTTTGTGGAGTTTTCGGCAAACACACACAGCCATAAGTGGACTGGCAGATGGGGGAAGTGGAATCTGGAAGGGATCTGGGTGGGATCTGCTTGGGATGGGATCTGGTGGGATCTGGGTGGGATCTAGGTGGGATCTAGGCGGGATCTGGATGGGATTTGGAAGGGATCTGGTTGGGGTCTGGTTCGGATCTGGTTGGGATCTGGAAGGGATCTGGGTGGGATTTGAAAGGGATCTGGGCGGGATTGGGTGGGATCTGGGTGGGATCTGGATGGGATCTAGGCGGGATCTGGTTGGAATCTGGTTGGGATGTGGAAGGGATCTGGAAGGGATCTGGGTAGGATCTGGGCGGTATATACGTGGAATCAGCGTAAAATCTGAGTGGGATCTAGTCGGGATGTAAATGGGATGAAGCTTGGTTGGATCTGGGTGGGTTCTGGATTTTCTAGAGCTGGAGAAACATCGATGTCCTCTTACATCGATGTTTTCGATGTTTTAGCAGTTAAACATCGATGAAACATCGATGTTTATTTCAATTTTTAAGAGTCTGGTGATGTAGCTTCCTAATCACTTTCTCGGTTGAGATTAAATTGAATATAAATAGAGAATATATTAGAGACCTGCACGAGTAAATAAAAATGTAACATGTTTGGCATCGCCGGGTATGAGTAAAAATTATCCGATTACCCAGCTGTCAAATGGGCATCGTAGGCATCGTCGCATCGTAGGCATCATAATCGATATAATCAAAAATAATCATTTAAATTTTGAAATTTGTTAAGTTCTGAACAAAAATGAATATTTGAAATAAAACTAAAGCGAGCGAATATCATTCGTCGCCAACACAATCTACGTTAAGGACCACTCATACATATTTGTTGTTGTGTTCCACTTTGCAAGAGGTAGATGAGAGAAAGAGAAGAGAGAGAACATACGAAGTTGCTGTTGAAATATACCAGGGTCCCCAAGAATAGAGTAAAATGTGACTGACTGGCTATCGCTATGCGAAAATCAACAACGATTGCAACTTCTTCGCTATAGTCGAAAATAATCATTTTATCCCTAAATTTATTTTATTCCAACCAAATGTAGAAACCTGGTGATTATACTCGTACGATGCCATGATTATTACTCGGCATAGTGTCAAAAAATAACACAAATAAAAAATATAATCATTTTACTCACACAACGATTATTTTTACTCGTAATCGTACGATTCCGGAATCAATCGTGCAGGTCTCTAGAATATATATAATATCTATAGATTTGATAAATTATAAGACCAATGTCCCTTCTAGGGTTCTAAATCAAATATTTCTTTTGAAGTATTTTTAAAATTATTTAAATTTTTATAAAGGAACATTAAACGCTCCCAATTCTTTGGAGTTAAGGTCCGACAGGGTCTGTCCAGCTGTACTGAATGTCCTTTCAGAAGCTGCGGATGTCGCCGGAATACATAAGTATTTTTAGCCACTTCTTTTAGTGGACTCAAAGAGCTTGGACAGACTTGGACAGACAGTTCACTTCCCATTGTTTGTGTGTTTCGCTGCATTTCGCATATTAGTGGGATAATTAGTCAAATAGTGGCATATTTTCTCCATGAAATTTGCAAAGTGACACCCTTTTCTAAGAGGTAAGGATTTCTGGCATTTCTTGTAAGTTTCTATATGGGGGCTTTTGGAGCTGATTAGAGTTTAGAGAAAAATTGTGTATAAATGGTCAAATAGAAGAAAATACGCTTTATTATTAAACATAAACTATTCCATCGAGAGGCGACTTCTCTAATAATTGGTCCAATCACATTTTTTTGAAATTACATATTGACAGAACCGCAAATTTGTCACCTTACCTTTCTTATGGACGCCAAGCTAATTTTATAAGAAAATAGCGTGGCCTTGTTTTATTTATAATATGTAGGGCTGCAAAAACATCGATTGTAAAAAAAATTCATCGATGTTTGCAGCTCAGAAAAAAACATCGATGCATCGATGTTAACATCGATGTTTCTCCAGCTCTACACAATTTTAGAGAGTTTGATCAAAATCGGATGAATATATCTTAAAGCTGTCATATAAAAAACTGGCAGAAATATATCATGCTCTAAGGTATATAAACTTCGGTCGAGCCGAAGTTAGCTTTCCTCTATGTTTTTTTTCATTATCGGATTAATTATGTTTAGAGAATTAAAAAAATCCAAAATTCGTCTCGAATATTAAGAATTCGGCTATAAAATTCATCCTACAATCAAAATTTTTTGAAAGAAAGTCTAAATATTAGCCAAATCTTTTCTAAAACAACACCTTTACAGCTCCACAATTTTTCCAACTCAACATGGTTCTACGAAGCGACATTCTACTTCAACCAATCTCCTTGAGTTTACCTCTATAATCCGGCGTGGTTTTCTTGAAAAGCAGCAAACTGGCGTTGTTTTTACAGACTTTAGCAAAGCGTTTGATTCTGTATATCATATTCTTCTCTTGCATAAACTTTCATTAATAGGTTTTCTCTTAATTACTGCTTAAATGGATCTCTATGTATTTGTCGAATCGGACCCAGCGAGTCTTATTTAATTTAACTCCATCAGAAGTAGTGAATGTCTGTTTCGTTGTCCCTTAGGGGAGTCATCTTGGCCCATTGCTTTTTTGGTGTGTTTATAAATGATTTTCCCCAGTTAATCACCTTATCAAACGTTTTGATGTTTGCGAATGATGAAACATTTTCTTTATGCTTCAATTGTACTGACTCGCATAATGTGTTACAGAATGATCTTGTCAGCCTTCAATCTTGGTGCTGAACAATATGCTGCACTTAAATCAGTTAAAGTGCAAGCACATGATATTTTACCGCAATAGACCTCACTTGATAACCTAGTCTATAGAACACATCAATCTTGATTACATCCAAACTATGACTGACCTAGGTGTTCTTTTCGACAATAAACATTGCTTTAGCCCATTTTACGCCGCTGTTCGACTACACTGTGAAAAAAGGATAGTTTTTTGATGATCCTCAGGACTATCCTTTTTTGGGATCTATTGGATATTTTCGAAGTCGATTTATTTTCGCTTAAAAATGATATACCAGAAAAAAAATTTTTTTATTGATATATATTCTTCATCCAAAGGAGCTGAAAAATGTGAAAAGGATATTTAAAAAAAATGGATCTTAAAGTGCGTATTTCGAATATCCATTCTACGGGGATCTTTTTTTTTGTGTAGTCGATCAGCGAAATTGCCTACTTACAAAAATGTTTCTGTAGGATCTAGTAAAACCAATTTGTTGACGTAATTAAATTTTACTAGGCTTTCAGATAAAAATTATTGGACACCCCCACCTTGCAGATGGGGTCCAGCTGGTGGTTAAAAAACCTTACAAAAAGATACATTTTTAAAAACAAACAAAAAAATAGACGAAAGCTAACTTCGGCTCGACCGAAGTTTATATACCCTTGATATATTTCTGCCAGTTTTTTATTTGGCAGCTATACGATATATTCATCCGATTTTGATCAAACTCTAAAATTGTGTTGAGACAGATAATATTTATAACTGAAATTAAAAGACGCTACCATTGCAAACAAAAAAGTTTTTCTCACTAGAACTATTTTTTCGACCGATCGTTCCTATGGCAGCTATATGCTATAGAAAACAAAAAAGTTTTTCCTACTTTGACTTTTTTCAGACCTATCTTTTGTATGGCAGCTTTACTATATAGTTGCCCGATTTTCATAAAACTTGCTGAAATTAGGTGAAAGCATAAGGAACTTATAAATACGAGCTTCGGACACGTTTGCATGGAAAACAAAAAAGTTTTTCTCACTAAAACTAGTTTTTTAACCGATCGTTCCTATGGCAGCTATATGCTATAGTCATCCGATCCGGCCGGTTCCGACAAATGTGCAGCGTATTTGTACCAAAAGACTTCGTGAAAAGTTTGGTTACGATAGCTTTAAAACTGACGGAGGAGAGCATAGAAACAGACGGACGGACAGACGGACATGGCTATACCAACTCAGCTCGTCATGCTGATCAAGAATATATATACTTTATGTGTATATACATCCGGACAATTTCAATATACCCTCTCCAAGGGTATAAAAAAAGTTAAAACACTTAACTAAAAATATTTTTCTCTGAACGTCTTGTAAAATTTCAAGAAAAGGTCGAAAATAGTCCGTAATAAGACAACCCGTGGACAAATTAGAACTAGGAGACTTTAGTACACCTGTGAAAGTGACTACTTTTCGAGAAATTGAACAGTCTCTCCTGACGAAACTATCGTAGGTAGAATTTTTGGACTTGGGATTCATGTTTACTGGGTCCTAAATACCTAAGAAAAGGCAAAAAAAAATCTAAGATTGTTTTGTCTTTTATTATAGTGATCCCGACATCACCAAACTTCTGTTTACCTCTTTTGTTAGCCCTATCCTTGTATGATAAGTATCAAGAACTTATAGAAAGTGTTCAAAAACAGTGTTTGTTCTGCCCACAAGAGTTGCGCGGTCGTATCAACCTCTTGCACTGAAAATGTGTAGGGCAAATTTCGCACTGCATGATCCTTTTCGAGTTGTATGTGCTAATTATAAAAGCTTGTACCATTTGTTGTCAACTGAATATATTCTCAGTATATTAATTCGTATAATATAAGGTTTTTATCCTCTCCATGCTCTTGAACCTGCCTTCTCCAACTCCCCTATCTGGATGGTGAATCAGATTACATACTATGTTTTTTAACTATTTCTTTACGAATACACAAATAAACAAAAGTAAACTGGTTCGGTTCAGTGGTTCGAGAAGGTTTTAATCCACCAGGTTGGCTTATAAAATGGTTTTAGAAGCAAACCAAACCATTGTTTCGGTGCGGAACACAGGTTCACTGTCAATTTTTCAGCATTAAAGTTCTAATAAGAATTTTTGACTTATAGTGTGGGCAAAAACACCGGTTATTCCGATTTTTAAAACATGCAGCAAAGTCCCCTTCCTGTAGAGCCTTGAATTCCTTCTTCGTTTCGTTTTCTTTTACTTCTATCGGTTTTTTTGGTTCGGTTCAGAAGTTATCAAAATACGCTGGTTCGGTTTACGATCGTAAATAAGCAGTTCGGTACGGTTCAGAACAGGTTTGCATCCGTGTACAAAACTTATCAATTTTTGACATCCATTTTAGGAAAGTTGACAAAGTTTGTGAGATTTAACTCAGTACATTAAAGTTTTTGAAATTTTCGAATTTTTGTATTGAATTAAAACCAAAATTAATCCTTACGATGGCCCTTGAGCAAATTAGCGGAATGAATCGCTTGCCCTTCATGAAGCGTTACAACGCCTTGAACACGGAATGGCAACTGGAACAGATTGAAGATGCCACCAGTAACTTTAGCAACCCTTATGCCTTGATGGCTCCACCCTTTGAGAAGGTTAGTTCTTTTATGACTCCTTAAATCCTGCCTACAATGCTGCTGCTTCTCAGCCTGCTGAAAATCTAGCCAAAATCTTGGATCACTGTAATATCCAAATGGAGTTTGCTCATGGCACCACCACCTTGGGTTTCAAATATCAAGGGGGTGTGATACTTTGTGCGGATTCCAGAGCCACGTCCGGTCAGTATATAGGTTCACAGACCATGAAGAAGATAGTGGAACTCAATGACTATATGCTGGGCACTTTGGCCGGTGGAGCAGCCGACTGTGTGTACTGGGATCGAGTGCTGGCCCGAGAGTGCAGGCTGCATGAGTTGCGCTATAAACGACGCATCACCGTGGATACGGCCGCCCGTATGATGTGCAACATTTCGACGGAGTACAAGGGAATGGGTCTGGTGATGGGCATGATGTTGGCCGGCTATGATGATGAGGGGCCCAAGCTGATCTATGTGGACTCTGAGGGAATGCGTTCGCATGGCAATATCTTCTCAGTGGGCAGCGGTTCGCCCTATGCTTTGGGTGTACTGGACACAGGCTATCGATGGGACCTCAATGATCAGGAAGCCTACGATTTGGCCCGTAAGGCCATCTATCATGCCACCAGCAAGGACGCCTACTCAGGCGGCATAGTCCGGTTGTATCACATCACTGCGAAGGGTTGGAAAAATATTTGTAACACGGATTGCGATGAGTTGCATGACGAGTATTGCAAGGAGCAGCACAAGAGAGATGGCGGTAATCCTGACAGACCCTGTTCCAGCAAATCCCAGCCCTGGAATGAGAGAAAGCTGAGGGAGACTGAGGTGCAGGTGCAGGTGGAGCAAGCGGTTACCACGGAGAAGTAGATACAAAATTGTTGGTAGGAGTGAGACTGATCTATCTGAATATATCAAGGGATTCACTGCCATATGTTAGGACAAGTATACAAAACCATTTAAACTTTTCCTTTTGAGGGAGTGGCATCCTCCGACAGAATCCCCCAAAATATACGAGCAACTTTCGCTCGCTAACGAACTTTTTCTATAAATCAAAATAATAA